>JAIVFH010000125.1:0-89882 GCA_025765595.1 Obelidium mucronatum | reverse complement strand
GCCTCTTTTACCGAAATGTCCTTCAATGCAGATTCAAGGAGTGCCTCATCTTGCTTGATTTGGGACTGCAGTGCTTGCTTTTTGGTGAGCAACGTCGCTGCGGTAGAGGATGATGGGGAAAGATGTGATTTGTTGCTCTTGGGGGTTGGAGGCCGGGGCGATGTGGGGGTTGACACTGCTCCTTGAAGGGGTTCTTGTTTTCTGCCTGGTACCACTGCTTTTGATATCATTGGCGTTGAGGCCAACGAGCTGGGGGCAGAAAGTTGCTTCAAACCAGCATCCATGTCCATTTCACTCGCTATACTTGCGTTGCTCACGGTAGAAGAAACAGAGCCAAGGCTTTCCATCGACTCCACCTTTCCACTCGTTACTTCCAATTTGGAAAGCCGCTTAAGTCGCTCTTTTTCAGCTATCCTCTCCTTCATTGCTCGAATCTGTTCATCCAAGGAAGATGCTTTGACGGATAATTTCGTTGGTGCATTATTCGCAAGTTGTGGTGTTGGGGGTATTCATGCTGTCGTCTTCAGTGTCTGACGTGTCGCTCACTTCAATCACAAAATGATCGTAAGACTTTGAAGGGATGAACTTCCGAGCTTGAGAAAGTTGAAGGGTATAAGCGTTAGAGCGTAAATTGTAGTCGCTCGCGCTGGGCCGAATGCGATTTGAAGCCCCAGGTTGAGGCTTCGGCTCCTCTAACACGGCAGGTACGACAATCGTTGGTAAGGTTGCTCCAACATTCATCGGCAAATTAGATGAAGATGATGGCAAAGACTTCTGAGAAATTTCTGGGATCAGAGCAGTGTTTTTCTCAGCTTTGGATTCAATCGTGACATTCAAGGACTCAATTTTTGAACGCCAGTTTTGAGCTATGGATCCAGGATCGCCCGAGTCGTCCGAGTCATCTGAATCATCCGAGTCATCGTCATCTCTCTCCGAATCTTCACTAGACTCGTCAATATCCATGGCCTTTTCTTCGCTCAGTGATGAACGCGGATTTGTCTCCATGGTGGGTTTAACAGGATTGAGGACTGCAGAGTCCTCCTCCTCGTCACTTTTATCAGTGCTACTTGAATCACAAATCTCCATGTCACTGCTAGAGCCTTTTTCTTCAACATCTGTATTACTGGAATCGGAATCCGAGCTCGACGGACTTTGGGAATCCCTCTTCTCAGCTATTTCAAAAAAAAAGAGTTAAAAGAGTTATTAGGTACACCCAAAACACCGGCATCATATACCCTTTCGCGAGCTTTTACTTTCCACTGGTTTGTTATTAATCGGTGTAACAACACTCAATTTAGAAGCACGCAACACAGCCTTTAGTTTTTCTAGCTTTTCAGCTGTCGATAGTTCCGAAGATTGAGACTGAGATGTTGGATTTGCTTTGGGTGGGACTTGAGGCGTTTGTATGGCGTTCGGACGAATAAGCAAAGAATGGGGTAGACCAGATGTTTGATGGAAAACAGGCACTGGCGCTTGGCCGGGAATAGGATGAAAATGCTCGGGTGGGAAGCGTTGTTTTGGACCGGCAGGACGAGTTGGATTTACTACTGGTTTACGAATTTGCCCAAATGGCACACCAGAAGACCCAGCCTTATACGCAGTCAGTTTTCTCCGCTGATCCCTCAGAGACTTTACTCGTTTCTTCTCCGCTTTTGACAGCTTCTTTGGCTCAAATTGCGAGGCCAGCGCAACAACTTCAGGCGAAACACCAAGGGTCGAAAGTTCCAGTGGAGAGTAAAAGCTGGCCAACAGGGCTGAAATGAGAGATAGTGTCTTGACTTTGAGTTCTTTGGGAGTTTGGGCCAAAGCTATTTATAGACTATGAGAAAGGTTTTGTTGAAGGTGTCAAGGCATACCTTCAGGCTGCATATGAAGCGGGAGCAAAGACAGACGGGCGAGGGGCTCAAACTGAGGACCGAGTGAGTGGATACCGAAGGGGGTTGTTTGGCTAAGCGAAAGAGCGGGAGGCGGTTGAAGGACAAACTGGTTTTGATGCTGAAAGAAAGGCAGTTGGGCAAAAGGAAACTGCCCTGTTTGCTGATTTTGACGTTGACTTTGTTGGTATTGGTGCTGGTGCTGCTGATGTTGGTATTGGTGTTGCTGCGGCATCATTGGAGTTTGGCTCTTTGGACTTGGAGTCTCGCTGACACTCGAGATTTCTCCGTCTTCAACGCTTTCCATTCACCCTTGGAAATTTGTCGTTACTAAAGGAGTTGCAATTAAATCATAATTTACTTACCGGAAGCATCCCCTCATTCTTGGGAATGCTGAACAGATTAGAATACCTCCATCTCAACGCTCACTGGTCCTGTACCGGAAAAACTTGGCTCTCTTGATCACTGAAAATGTTGCACTTGCTGGTAAATTCTCTCTTTGGCCCTTTACCCGCTGCTGTAGCAGAACTTGCGAAGCCAAACTTGTGTGACTTTGCAATTGAGACACGGCCAGCAGCATTTTCAGAGGTAGGCAACCGGGTAACATAACACCTGGTCTTTTTAGGTCGTATGTTGGATAAACAAAAAATTATTTTATCTCACTGATTGTTCATCAGCCTCAAAATGAGACTCAAAATGAGATAAAATAAAAAGCTAAAAAAACAAGACTGACAACATAAACAAACGGAAAAACATACGTAAACAGTGTCCGTCATGGTAAACAGCATGTGTAAGTATTTCAAAAACTGATGCTTGACAAAGCAGGGAAAAGAAAAAGTACTTGGACGTGGCGAAAATGCTCTTACCGATGAGGAGCAAAGAATACTATTGTACGCTGTAGAGAATCAGGGTGTAAGAGCGCAAAAGGCGTATCTGAAAGCAAGACAGAACTATTCACAGCAGTTTGGAAAGGATATTGCTGTTGTTGATGTTAGTGTAGTGATGTTTGACAGGTGTTGACTGCTGACCACTCTAATGACTCTCGCATTTACCTGTACAGACATTCATTCGCCGAATGACCAAAAAAATAAACTCAGAAGCAGTGGAGCATACTGATGGTGGGGGGATTAGTTCTGGCTCAAGTGGACTCGATGCTTCAACCATGAATGCAAACAATGATGGCATTCAAACAATACAAGACCAAATTCGAAACTCCACATCTTTACAAAAGGATGGTGGTCGGGTTGTTTTAACTGTAGAGGAGAGAATCAAGCTACAAACCCTTCTGGATCAAGCCACAAGCAATGATCAAGCCGCAAGCAATCGTCATGCTCAAAGTGCAACAGCTGTTGAAAACATCAACACAACTTCATCAAATAAAGGAAAAGAGCCTATTGTTATAGCACAACGGATGGCACCTGCAAAGTTGCGCGAGAAACCGTTGGCTTCAGCGTACACCATTTATCGAAAATGGGCTGGCCAACATGTGCAAGGTAAAGAAAAGGAAATAAGAAAGACAGTTACTAACGTTATGCAAAATGTATTTTTATTTGAAGAACACAACCGAACACAACTTGCTCTCGACCCCAACTACAAACCATTGAACTTCCAGCAATGGGAACAAGCCAATATAAAAAAATTCGGAAAATCATTTTACCATGTGGTTGAAGAGAGAAGACTGGATGAACACGTTGAATTGTGGAATTTCTTTGTGGCAGAGAAAGAGAAAATGAACAATTCAGACAGATTCGTGGAAATGACAGATGAAGAAGTTGCTAAAGAAGAGAGGGAAATCAAAACCGATGTTATTGAATTGCTTAAGCTTTTGGGTAAGTTAAGTTTCCGCCCCCGCCAAAAAAATAAGATCTCTAACCTTGCAAAAGACACAAACCATGACGTGCAGCATATTGGATGGTTTTACAACACTAAAACAGGACACACAGAGAGCTCAAGTGTTGGAAAGTTTACCAAAGCAGTCAGTCGTGACATGCTGAAAGTACCGGAAACTCGAGTCCCTGTATTAGTGGCGTTTGAGCAGGCACGAGAAAGCAAAAGACAACAAACCCAATCACAAGCAATTTCTGCAAAGAATCCGATGGATGTGATTTCACAGAGAGTCCTTGTGAATGCTATGCTCCTTGAACGCTTGAACATGGCCCTCCAAACACATGGAATAACTCATCGGGCGACAAAGTTCCCATTATCCAAATTGATGACTCCCAAGGGTTACTACGGCCTTTCGATGGAGGGGTTTCCGATTCCTGTGGACCACTATAAGAAGATGACACTAAAGGTTAGCCGTGGAACGAGCAATTGTATGCTTTCATACTTATCATTGTTACCAGGAGTGTGCAATGCTTCAAAGATTGAAAAGCAGCATTAACTTTAAGCTGAAGCCCATAGCAGCCTATGCTGGAGGTGGTGATGGTGCTGCTCCTGCTGAAGGTGGTGATGCCAGCTCGGACATCGGGATTGGATATGAGGAGATTGAGGAAGAAGAAGATAAAAGGAATGAGAATTCTAACGAGACTCACCCTATCACAACCCATGTATGACTGATTTACGTCAATTACATCGGCGTAGAAGTTTCATAGAACGGGAATCTCTTTCATTCAAGATAAAGTGGCCAGAACATTAAATTAAAACTTTTTGCTTACAAGGGAGCCCGATATCCATCATGGCCTCGAAACAAGACATATCAATTTTCTTAACATCATCTTCGTATTTGACTCTGTTGAGGTTGATCTCTGGGCATTGTTTGAGACTCAGCATACAAAACGGGTTTGTGGTTAAGCACCTGTTGAATGCTTTTGACAGCCGTCTGTAAGACGCTGCTTCGAAGGGATGCATCCACGTGAATACTTGAGCGATGACTTCTGAAGGAACATCTGAGATTTGCGTGTGGAACTTTGCGTTCTTGTTTGAGATGAGTTGAATCTGTTTTGCGATAACCAGCTGCGTTTGTTCGATTCGATCCACTTTTGCGCAGAGCTTATCAATCGCGGCTTGTTGAAGGGAAAGCTGGGCTTGGATGGCTGCGAGGATTTGTGAACTCTCCATGTTTTAGAAGTATTAATTACGGGATCCGACACAGCAAATCAATGAAGCAGCTTCGCTTGTGCTTGCGTTCTTTATGGCAACATGGTTCTCGCAAAAGCCTTCTTGTGCTCGAACGTGGGTTGGACTATCATGTAAGTGTAGACCAATCAACCCGGACAACCCTATGCGATTCCCTTTTCGATTATATCAGAAGGGAAACCTTTTAAGCCCACGATAGCAGATTTTAAAAAGATACGTCCGCTTCCGTCCTTCACCTGAACCTCAGAAAGGTCTCTCCAGCCGGATCTCGTACGCCTTCCGATCAGAGCTTAAATGATGTTTATGGTTATTTTTTAAGGTTTAATACAGTGCAGTTCCAACATGCTCCGTACCAAATGCCAAGGAATTCCAAATTGTGTGGTCTGCATATACAGCTCTGTTTGCATCAAAACTGACGACAATCGAAATTGGACTGTCGTATGCAACGCTTATTCCGAAAGAGCTTGGATCTATGGCGGCGCTGAAGAAGCTGGATTTATCAGCTTGTCGCCTCTTTGGCACAATACCACAGGAGCTTGGAACCCTGTCAAACCTCATAGTCCTAAGCCTTCACACAAACAACCTACACGGTGACATTCCTTCCACCTTAGGAAATCTATCGCGTCTGGAAAGACTTTTTCTTCAAGAAAACCATTTGACTGGCCATATTCCAAAGTCTCTGTCGAAACTTGCCTCACTGAAAAGTTTCCTAGTCTCGAAAAATCGTCTTACAGGCTCGATTCCAATTGAAATAATTGCTTTGAAAAGCCTCGAGGTTTTTTTTGTTTCACGCTGTTCCTATCCGGTCCCAGATTGGACCTCACATGTTGGTTGATTTTAGTGTGTAAATGAAAGCAATAAAGGAAGTGTTTCTTTTCAAGATGTGTGGTGAAGCATGTGGTGTTCCGTCACAAATTTTTTCTCTACGAGATGATACCTCAAATAGAGTTCCAAACACTCTGGGTGAAAGTCAGTGATGGGCATCGGGCAGCTGCTGCTGATTGCACTAAATCGCGAGGAAGGATCCGATACGTGCTTTTGAGAGTCAGAGCTGTTTTGATCTCCTATACTTTGAAGAGATGGGTTTTTTATTTAAATTTGAAACGCCACTTTATTACTCATCATTTCACTCCTCATCCTTCTTCAAGTTCTCAACTAAATCCTTTTCTTTACTGTACACTTCCGCCCACTTTGCATACCCTCCCTCAAGCACATACACTTCTTGTCCTTCCGATGCGCCAACTGTTTTAAGGTAGTTGGTGGCACTGGCTGGACCTTTATGTAACGAGTGGTGACAGTGGAAAACTAGTTTACGTGGAGTTGCCAGTAAAGCTTTATCTGCTTCATTGAATTCTTCGCGTGGAATATTGACTGCTGTTGCAATGTTTCTAACACATCCATAGAATTAGTAATGGGCAGACAATAGTCAAAGCTTTACTCACCCTCCATCGAAACGTGGACGAACATCCACAACCAAGTAATCCTTGTGAGCCTTCCACCTTTCGTCACGAAGCCAAGAAACAAGATCTTCTGGCTTCAATGTCTGAGCAACGACGACAGCAGGCCTCTTTTTGCTGCTGCTTTCCTTCTCAACAGTAGTTGTATCTTCCGCTTTCCGTTTCTTGTCTTCTGGTTTCGTTGTTGCGTTTTCAATCAACTCCAGATCGCTTGCATACGTTTCAGCCCATTTTGCGTAGCCGCCTTCCAAAACAAAGACTTCTTGGCCCTCCGATGCGCCTACGGTTTTGAGGTAGTTGGAGGCACTGGCTGGTCCCTTGTGGAGTGAGTGGTGGCAGTGGAAGATGAGGCGGCGTGGTGCTGCTAGGAGCTCCTTGTCTTTGTCGGTGAATGATTCAGATGGAATGTTGACGGCTGTTGCAATGTTTCTGAGTTTGTGATTGATCAGGAGCTTGTGTGTGTGGTCATTGAATAGTTGTACATACCCGCCATCGAATCGGGGACGGACATCGACGACAAGGAAGTCTACTTTAGCCTTCTTGGATGGGTCTTTGATCCAGGCAGCGAGAACTTCGGGTTTCAAGGTGGCAGCCATTTGCTCACAAGTTTCAGAATACTCTTTTTTGGTTTTTGTTGAACGCACGCTTTCGGTGACATTTGTACGGTGGTTAGTATGCTCTCACGAATTTTCAAGTTTTTTGAAAACGAAATGTCGAAAAACCATTGAAGCACCTACCTAGTGACTCACACCGTCAACGACTGCCAATCCCCATAACCCTACTGCTGATACGCTACAGTGAGGAGCTGGTAAGAACTCCAAGGACATTGATAGAGAGATAGAGATGGGTTTGGCGGGGCAGAGGGGGTAAGGTTGCAAACCAAGGGTCAATGCAAACAACCACAAGAGATAGTCGAAACCACTCCATCTACGATTGCTCTTCTAGCTCTGAAAGAAATCAACTCTGGGGACTCACAATGCCAGTGGTAAGGGTCATTTATTACTGCGACGAACTCAACATATCCTTTCAAACACAACCATCAGGCTTTTCTTGTCACACGAGTGTGCGATGTACATCAATATGGCACGCAATGGCCGCACGGTGCTACGCTGCAAATGTTCGGTTTAAGTGATGGACCTTTGTTGGTTCCTATCCCACAACTGTTGTCGGCAAATAATACCCCAATTCAGCTCACAGTTGCGAAAAAACCGCCATGTCATTGCAAAGGGGTCTTTGATGCTAGGCTGGAGGCTGCCGAAAAGCCAGGCATCGTCGGCGTTCCCACTTGACGAAACCATCTTTCTATCGCTGGGAGTACTCATTCGGCCTCAGGACGCCGATTGAGCCATTGGTCGCTGCTATTGAATATATGCTGTGTTGTTGTGGTATACGTTTTTTATCAACCACAGTGTTAATCAAAACACTGTCTGTTTATTATTAACCTCTGACTGTGCGTAGTCTTACTTGCTGCTGCGTTTTCCCAAGACTGCCATCAACTAAAGCTGCCAGGTTCTTATGCGGCTCTCCTGTCGATTGCAGCAAGAAAGTCTACCTTTTTTTTTAATAAAGAGGGCTTTGATTCTCTATTTGTTAGTTTGTTAATGTTTTTGTTGCATGAACATGATGGGGGTGCTTTTGTCGTTACACCGGGGTGCTTTTGTAGGTACACCGGGGTGCTTTTGTCAAAACACCAGGGTGCTTTAAGCTGGAAATCAAGAAGAGCATACTAACCACCGTACATTCGGCGAACAGAACAAAAATCAACAGTCCGCATTTATTCAGCAGCCTTTGGCGCATCCTTCACATCCTCCACAAGCGCCTTCTCCTTTCCATAAGTCTCAAGCCACTTCGTGAATCCACCCTGCAACACAAACACTTCCTGTCCTTCAGCGGCGCCTACAGTGTTCAAGTAGTTGTTGGCGCTCGTAGGGCCACGGACTTGCGACAACTGGCAGTGGAAGACAACCTTTTTTGCCTTTGAAAGACGTTCTTGGTCCTTTTCACTGATGAGTGCCTTTTCGGCGGTGAATTCAGTGGATGGGATATTGATTGCAGATGCAATGTGACTATTTTTTGGTTATTTTGTGTTCGGTTAAAGAGGACATTATCGATAGATGATTGATATTCTTTTTACCCTTCCTTGAAATCGTCGCCACAAACATCAACAATCAAGTAGTCTTCATTGGCTCTGAGGGAGCCGTCTTGGAGCCAGCTGGCAAGTTCTTCTGGTTGCAATGGTTTGGCGGTAGACATTTTTCGCTTTACTAATGAGAAATTGGAATAGAAAAATCGCAGGCTGAAGTAGAAACCTTCTCTGACTCTGCACACTGAGTAGGGTAGATAAACTTTTAACTTTTTTTTTCAAGCGGTCAAGCAACAGCTCTGATTCACACCCTTAAAGTGTATAAAAAGAGTTGTCTAATCTTTAAGTATTGTGCCTTTCACCCAAAAATCCAATTTTCCGGCCGAACAAATTGGCACTTCTTTTATCCCCCCAACTCAAACAACAGCGAACCACAGCGCGCCATGGGTCTGAAGCATGTTGAGCTTTGCAAAACTGCCTCGGCACAAGTCAAACAACAGTGCGGACTATCAATGAGGCATTGAAACACCTGAGTTGGTCCATATTTGTCCTCAGTTTGGACCCAACATTCATTGAAGAAGACAAAGGGGCTAATACAAAGTGAATGAGACATTAAAAGATATTAAATTACTATTCTTTAAGAATAAACCCATTAATTTTATTTTCCACTGTTTATCCATTCCACTGCACTCATGTGTTATCTTTTACTATTATCTAATATTATTATGCAAATAATGGAATCCCAATATTGCGCTGCTTAATTGTGCCTTGGTTCTTATGTTTGCTGGAAAATAGTAAGACGCTGCATTCAAATAGCAGCTGCAATCGCTTGCTCAAAGGTTGGTCGCGATTGAAAGGGTTGCTTGAGATTTGTTTGTTGGAGCAAATGGAGCAAATATCTAGGCTGCTGGAGTTGACGGAGATCTCATCAAACAACTGGTGTTGAACTGTCCCTCATAAAGTCTCATTTGGCATTGAGTTGCTGAGAGAACTTCCAGGGGATCAAGGTCGATTGCTGGCGCCGATAGGGTTGCTTCGACGTCCACTAGCAGTGGAAGCGGGTCAATCCTCATTCACCTGTATCCACAGAACAATGCTGCTAGGACCATATTGAACATGAGTTCGATCGTCTATACAATACTCGCGCAAATGGTGGTGGTCTGGAGGTGATTCGATGCGCAGGGCCATTGTAGTTGAGATCGGCGGGATGAACGGTGTTTTTGAAGATGGGGTGAAATTCACCCGGAAAAATGGAGTTTTGGACGAAAGGCACAATAACAACTGCAACACAAAAAAAACAATGACAGAAAACAACGAAAAAGAACCCTCCATCCACATCCTCCTAAAGTCCGCTCCCCTCGTAACACTGCCCCCACAAGCCGCACACTCCAGCTGGCCCGACATCCGCCGCCCCGCTTGGTCCGCCCTCGGCGACAAACTCACGCGGCAAGAACAACTCGTGACCCGCCTCCTTCCATCCAACCAATGGATCTCACTCCGGCTAGACCTCAAAGGCTTCTCATCCCAAAGCAGGCGTCTCTTTCCATCACGTAAATACAGTCCGCTATTCGCAACCGCAATGCACAACACTTTGCTGGCGCTCATGACGGAAACTCAAGCCAGCTATGGATTCACGCAGTCTGATGAAATCACGCTTCTCCTGCCCCCCCACACTATAACGAGCAGCGGCAGACATGGAATCCACATCCGTTCAACGGGAAACGGGATAAACTCGTGTCTTTAACTGCTTCATTCGCGAGTGTTGTCCTGATGCAGCAGTTTATGAAGCAACGGATTCCGTTACCGTTTCTTGCACCAGAACAACTTGGAAAAGACACAGAGAGCGGGAAAGATTCTTCGTTGAAGCCGACAGTGCAATTCGATGCCCGCGCGGCTGGCTGGGAGTCTTTGCAAGACGCGTTTGAATTGATTCTATGGAGAGCGCAGGATTGCACAGTGAATGGGCTTTCTGATGCCGTACACAAGAGTGATTTGCCTGAGAAGAAGGGCTTTGACAGAGTTGAATTCTTGGCAAAAGGTGAAGGTGTTGCATGAGAATGGGTTGCTTCCTTTAGAAGAACACCAGGCGCATGGAGTTTTTATTGAGCGGCAGGTTAAATCTGTAGAGGCGGTGGATTTGAAGGCGGGCTTGAATGTGGCGGTGGAGAGGGGTGTGTTGGTGCATATTCCTGGGAGTGTTCTTTGTAATTTTATGTCTGGGTTGATTAACTTGGATACGCGAGAGAAATAATACTTTTTAAAAAAAAAAAGATAGTAAATGACAATTTCTTTCTATTTATTTTCTTTACAACTCTTCAAAATAAGTAGGCGGCGGCGCATTCAACACTTCCATGCCTCTAACAAACTGCATCCTCTGCCCCACAGTTTCAATTCTCAACACTGTAAACAGGTCCTCTGCACTCAATGACATGAGCGCCATACCATCGATTTTCTGGTGCATCACCGCGTCGCTGCCGGACCGCCCGCCACCATTCTGAGAGACCCAGTCGGCGACTTGGGTGATTGACCATTCTTGCGGGTTGGTGGGGAGTGTGAGGCCGACGGATTGGTTGAAAGTTGGGTCTGTTGGTTTGAAGAGTGATGTGCGTACTCGGCGTGAGTTGTTTGATGATGATGAGGATGGTTGTTGGACTTGGGGAATCGGGGATGCAGGTGTAGTAGGTGGGATCTTGAGGTCTTTAAAGAGAGGGTTCTTGGATTCTAATGCAATTGATTGTTGTGATTGATGTTGTTGTTGCTGCTGTTGTTGTTGTTGTTGGGGAATTGAATGGGCTCTGTATACTTGAAGTGTTTCGGCAGGTGGTTTAGCAAAGTAGTCATTGTCAGGTTGCTTGTGCAAGGTGCCGAGTTCCATGGCTTGTGGGGTATCACCACGTAATGGAACAAAAGACTTTTCGGAACTGAAAGCACCACCGCCGTTGGTGTTGGAATCTGCGGTCACGATCCCAATAAAGCTCTTAATATTATGTTAATAGTGTTTTGTGACTTGTGGATTTCGTTGGAAAAACTTATTGTTTATTTTTTTCTTTGTATTCTCCAAGTTTCCACCAATCAGATTTGTATTCCACCCGTGCCACATCCCCAATCCCATCTACAAGTCTCACTATCAACCATATACTCATATGTTGATTACTTTATCTTGTTAGTTGTATAGATGGAAGGGTAATGTGTCCTAGGTAATACTTACGCGTTCTGACGCAACACAATAAATAAACCTTCCCTTTTATATCCATTCAGCTTGTCTTCTAATTCCATCTAACACCTCCCCTCAAGGTGAATGGCTATATAATACACCCCAGAGTAATTAGCATATTTACGATATCTACAATTTGTCGATTTCTATTTGGATTGTTTAAGATCACAATACAAATAAACAATAAAAGATTCGATCATTATGTATTCACCTATTTGGATTGTTTAAGATCACAATACAAATAAACAATAAAAGATTCAATGGTTAAAAACTAAAGGGAAAACCACCTCCTTAAATACGAATTCCACCATCAAAATAATTTCATCTCGGTTAGTCCAAACGGCCACCCAAATTATTTCCAAACTCCACCAGATTAAATTTTCCTGATTATCACACACCCCCGAATTCGTATTTCCAACGCGATGAACAACCCTTAAAACTCCCATCGAAACTTTTTCAGCCACGTACAGGTCGAACTCCAATGAATTCCCTGTGTTTCGAAAACACCGGATATGGTAAGTTCTTTGTCCCAATATCCGAACAGTTTCCCGTTCCCGCTACATGACTAACTTCAACAACGCCCGATCGCACATGGTCCCGAATAAACTCAACACGGACAACTTCATGCTTGATGCGTTCCAAAGCCTTGTCACTGTTAGCAATCTTCACATCCGGCATATTGTTGCTGTAAAGCTTGAACAACTTGGTTTCAACTCCAAGTTCTTTCAACAACTCCAGTAACCACAATCCTTCACAGAGTCCGTAAAAAATTGCTGCAATCTCTGCCATAGCAGTTGATGTTGCTGTTACTGAGTCCTGTTTTGATTTCCAACTAACAAGGTTTCCGCCAAGAAAAACCATGTAGCTCCAGACAGACTTGCCGGATTCTAAGTCCCCAGCCCAGTCCGAATCAGCCCAAACTTCAAGATCGAGATGCCCACAATCATTGTAGTGAAGGCCGTAAGTTGGCGTTGATGCCAAATAGCAAACCACTTCAATTCCCGCGTTCCAATGCGACGCGTTCGCGTTTTCATTGTGCTTCCCCAAAGCTCCCAAGTAGAAACTAAGCTCCGGCCGAGACCATACCATTGGGTACATCAATTTTCCGACCAGACTCCGGTAGTTGTTTTCCGTGGGTAAGTCCTCCGCAGATGCCTTTTCCAACCTAAGTCCCGCAGGAAACGGTATTTTCCTTATTAAGTTTTGTCAACTTCAACTTTATTTGTTCAGTTCTTCAGTTATCCCCTGCAGTTGTACTCTATTTCTGTTTCCACCCGATCGCCGCTCGCCGACTCTATGCGTCTCTCGTTCTAAATGAGAAAATTCTCTTGGAAGCCACTCTACAATTCAAGCCACACAAGACACCCAAGAACTTCCGAGACCTCAAAGACAATTCCCCTCAATTCTCACCATTATTCACTTCAACAGTTTATTTACATTTATCTCTTTCAAATTTTGCCAATTTGGCTTGTTAAATCACAATGACTATAAATAAAGCAATCGATTCCCTTGCTTTGGGATATCGAAGTTGATTCTATTCAATTGAATTTAAAGTTTCTCAATACGTTATCAGCACCAACAGTCTCTGCCACTGCCGCTTCAGTCCTTCTATAACTGCTACAACATCAGCTACATCTGATCTACTGCTATTATCGCGCTACAACTTCCATCATTGAATTCTCCTACAGACTTCTCTTATTACTACCACTTCCAGTTACTACTATGGCCGCTCTTATGAAAATTAAGCTCCTTGTCTTTGGCAAGGACACCCACGACTTTCCAGTCTGGCACTGCCGCTTCACCGCTACTTGCGACGAAGTCCCAGGCGCAACTGCGCTCCTCACTACTGCACCGATTCTTGACAACGCCGAACAAATGGAACTCCACTCACACGTCAAAGGTCTGCTATTCAGACACCTCTCGGACACCCACCTGAACCTCGTTCGCGGTCTCGCCAACGTTATGGAAATGAACACTTACCTTGTTACCAATCATGGCACTGCCGATGCAAGCAATATCCTCGCGCTCCGCAAGGCCGCCAAGCAACTCAAGTACGCTGAGCTATCCGATCCAGACGCTCACCTCTCTGAACTCCAGACTATCTACTCGCGCATCGGCAATGGCCAGCCACCTACCGCCGCTCTCCTTGAAGAGCAAACCACTACGCTTCTTGAATCGTTGCCCTCTACTGGGGACGATTGGCCACCATTTGTGTCCGCCATTAACATCGCCGCTGCATTCAACAACGCGCCGCCAACTCTCAACCAGGTCGCTTCCGCTTTTTCGGTTCGAGCCAAGAACCTCATTCAAGTTGCCAAGAATGAGGGCAAGGACTCCGCTCGCAATACTCACGCGCTGCAAGCCAAGCAGGCCCATCAAGTCCACCAACAGCGGGAGACTCGCACTTGCCACTATTGCGGCAAAGTCGGTCACATCCGCCCTGACTGCCACGCTCTCAAGCGAGCCAACGCTGGCCCTCGCGGTTCCAGCGGTTTTAGCGGTAACAACAACTCCAACTATAGCTCTAACTACAGTTCCTCTCCTACTACCAACAGCTACAACCGCAACAACAACCGCAGCAATAACCACCGCAGTAACAACTTTAACCGCCACCGCTCTCAGAGCCGCAGCAACAGCCAAACCCGCTACCCAGGAAAGAGCCGCACCAACAGCAGCTTCCTTTCCTTCTCTGCAGTCACAGATTGGTCCAACGACCATCGATCGCTGGACTACAGCAAGCTCCATCGCTCCGCCCTTGATCTGATTGCACTCAGCTACGAATCAGACTCAGACTACATCTCCGACGAAGACACTGAGGATGACCTCGAGTTCTTCAGTCCCGACACAGCAACTGCAGACTCTCCAGCTACCTGGACTCCTATCGATTCCTCTACTTCTACTACTTACGCTGCCACCACTGCTACATCTACTAACACTACTAACACTACTACTTACTCTGCTACTTCTACTTCTACTACTACTACTACTCCAAATAAACCAAAAGAACACAACGCTGTATTTGGAACAATTACCAGTACAACCACTTCCGTCACCACCGTTATCAATCCAGCTCCGTCCGACGATCCACTCAGCCACTGGAAAGACTCCGACTACTTTCTTGAACACACGCTGCGCCAACAAGCCCAGAACGCTCAAGCTGCTCTAGCCAAAGAAATTCAGTTCATCCATCTGTACTTAGAACTAAGAGAAAAGGACTACTTACCAGGTACATCCCTCGTTTTCCCTGAGCATGACCAAGCCAAGGTTGCCCTGGTTGCCGACACCGTAGCCCTCAACGCTGTCGTTCCGCTTGCCCATGACGTCGATTTCCTTGATCCCGCCATCGATCCTCCAGCTGCCCTACTCAAGTACCCCAGTTCCTCTTCCGCCCTTGTTTCCAAGTCCAGAACGCCCGCTTCATTTCCAACTTACCTAGACACCGGAGCCAGCAAGCATTTCTTCGCCCGATCCAGTGATTTCCTGTCCAGAACACCGTTTCGCGACACTGTAACAGTCGGTGGTGAGTCAAAGTGCACAATTGTGTCGAGGGGCAAGGTCGCACTTACTCCACCAGCAAACTCCAACGCCAAGACACTCGTCCTCAACGAGGTGTACCACGTTCCGCGCTTCCGCTCCAATCTTGTTTCCATGTCCGCGCTCGCTGCTCAAGGTTGCAAGTTAGTAATCGACAAGCACAAGGCCATCATCAGCCGCAACAATGAAACCGTACTCACCGCCACCGTTGATTCAAGAGGACTCTATCTTGTCGATTACTGTCCTTCGCGCCCTCTTGGCCACGCGCTTACCGCCGTTGCTACGTCGCTTGAGTCGCTTCTCCACCGCCGCCTTGGACACTGCGGAAAGGATGCGGTCAAGCGCATCATTGACTCTATGACCACCGGATCTCCTCTCGTCAAGCTCTCCATCGATCCCAAATCCGTCTCCAGCTCCGAGTCCACCGCTGTCTGTACCACCTGCACCGCCGCCAACCTCCACAAGCGCCCGTTCACTCACCCGAAGGAGCGCTGCACTGCCTTAGCAGGTAAGGTTAGCGCCGATCTAGCAGGGCCAATTCAAGTCGCCACCCACGATGGCCACCGCTTCTTTCTTATCCTCGTCGACGACGCCAGCTCAGTTATCTGGATCTACTTACTCAAGGCCAAGTCCGAAGCTTTCGAAAGGATTGTTGAGTTTGAAGCCGCACTATACAACCAACATGGACTCACCGTTAAAGAGTACTCCACTGACGGAGGCGGCGAGTTCATCAACGCTCGCATGAAGGAGCACTGTGCCCGCAATGGCATCAAGCACTCAGTCACGGCTCCAAGCACACCGCAGCAGAACTCTCGCGCCGAGAGAGCCATCCAGACCGTCATGAACATCACGCGCGCCATTCTGCGCGACTCCAACCTTCCCAAGTTTCTATGGGGAGAAGCAGTATTAAGCGCCGCCTATCTCGCCAACCGCACACCGAGAAAGACACTTACCACCACTCCGTTCCAAGCGTTCACCGGTAAAGTTCCTGACTGTTCCCGCCTTGTCGTCTGGGGGAGCCGCGCTTACTCCCACAACTCCAAGACCCGCAAGCTTGACGACCGCGGCAACCTATGCCACATCGTTGGTTTCGACTATAGAGGGAACGGTAACTACTTATGTTACGACCCACTCACCTCTCGCGTTTATCCAGCTGCATCCGTAACCGTTCTTGAAGACACCCTAGCAGAGGACTCCAGTGACGACGACGCCTCGGATCCTTCTGACGACGACACGTTCCATACCGCCCCTGGCACGCCGGTCTCTCCTTCTTCCGCTTCGTCTTCATCTTCGTTTGTTCCACCTCCTGCTCCCAACTCGTCTGGTCCCAGTTCCAGGACTCCAACTCCAGAGCCATCTCCTCCACGACCCTCTCCAGCTCGCACTGTCAGCTTCCAGCCATCAGCAACCGCTTCGCCACCAGTTCGCCGATCAACCCGCGACAAGCGTCCTGTCCAAAGATACAACCCGTTAGCTTACAATAAACCAAAGTCCAGCAACGCTTACATCGTCGGTTTCAATGCGCTCACAGCCGCGGTTTCAACTACTACTACTGACCCAGCAAGCTACCAGGAAGCCTTGCAGTCTCCCGACGCCGCCGATTGGAGAACAGCTATTCAGCAGGAACTTGAGTCGCTCCAAAGGAACGGTACATGGGAGGAAACCACTCTACCTGAGAATCGAAAGGCTATTGGCTGCCGCTGGACCTTCAAGCGAAAGACAGACGCTCTCGGGAAGCCTACAAGATATAAAGGGAGGTTAGTTGGCAAGGGTTTCTCACAAGTCCAAGGTATGGATTACCACGAAACCTTCAGTCCAGTTGTTAAGATTGCGTCCATCAAGTGCTTACTCGCCCTGGCCGCCGCCCGCGACTGGGAGATTCTGTCCTTTGATGTCAATAATGCGTTTCTTCATTCGACACTTGAAGAAGAAATTTACATGTCTTTTCCGGAAGGATATACGCCCGTCAACAAATCATCAAACTGCCTCCGCCTATTGAAGGGCCTCTACGGTTTAAAGCAAGCCGGAAAAGCCTGGAACGATCACCTCAACACTCAACTACTTGCCATTGGATGGAACCGCCTAGTCAACGACGAATGCGTGTATGTTATTACGTACGAAGGAGTATCTTGTTTCCTTTGCGTATACGTCGACGATTTGGTGTTGTTCGCCAAGGGTTTGTCACGTGCCACCTTCATCTCCAACAAGCTACTCGCTACTCTTGACCTCAACGCTCTTGGACCCCTCAAGGACTACCTAGGGATTTCCATTGTCCGCGACCGCTCTCGCAAGCTCATCCACCTTTCCCAGCCAGGCTACATTGCCAAGATCCTATCTCGGTTCGGTCAAGCCGACTGTCAAGTCGCTGCAACCCCGATGTCCGATTCCATTACCGTCCAACGCGACATGTCCGCTGCCAATCTTGGGGAACCACTGAATCAAGAAATCAATTCCTACCGTGGTCTTGTCGGTGCCATCATGTATCTCGCAGTCTGGACTCGCCCAGACATTCTCTACGCAATCGGTGTATTGTCCCGCTTCGTTGCCGCTCCTCAGCAAGGTCATTGGAATGCTGGAATCCGCCTTCTCCAGTACTTATCCGGAACTCAAGCCCTTGGGCTTGTCTTCAACGGTAACGCAGAAGACGCTGAAATACTAATCGGATACACAGATGCCGATTGGGCTGGTTGTGTTGATACTCGAAATTCCACCTCTGGTTACGTCTACTTCCTAGCAGGCTGTCCTGTATCTACCCGCTCTAAGCTCCAGTCTACCGTCGCCACTTCTTCTATGATGGCAGAATGGACTGCAGCTTACCACGCTACCACTGAAGCAGTTTGGCTCCGCCAGCTTCTTGCCGAACTTGGTGCAACCCAGGACAAGCCCACTGTCATCTACGCCGATAACCAAGGTGCTATCGCTATTTCAAAGAACAACGAGTCTCACCAGCGATCCAAACACATGGATGTCAAGTACCGCTATATTCGCGAACAAGTCCACGCCGGTACAATCATCATGGTTTACATTGCTACTGCCGAAATGATCGCTGATATCCTCACCAAGGCTCTATCAAGAATCAAGTTCCTTTATTTCCTCTCTTTCCTCGTTTCAAAACTCCAAAGTGACGGTAACACATCGCCTGGTGATGGAAACCGTAGCAAGGATGATTAAAACCATCTTTGACATTATTCCCTCACTTCACAAATAGGGGGAGTATTAAGTTTTGTCAACTTCAACTTTATTTGTTCAGTTCTTCAGTTATCCCCTGCAGTTGTACTCTATTTCTGTTTCCACCCGATCGCCGCTCGCCGACTCTATGCGTCTCTCGTTCTAAATGAGAAAATTCTCTTGGAAGCCACTCTACAATTCAAGCCACACAAGACACCCAAGAACTTCCCAGACCTCAAAGACAATTCCCCTCAATTCTCACCATTATTCACTTCAACAGTTTATTTCTTTCAAATTTTGCCAATTTGGCTTGTTAAATCACAATGACTATAAATAAAGCAATCGATTCCCTTGCTTTGGGATATCGAAGTTGATTCTATTCAATTGAATTTAAAGTTTCTCAATATTCCTCTCCTTCCCGCCAGATAGATGATAGTCCCCAATTACCTCTCGTACCGCCTGTGTTTGATCAATGACCAACCACTGTTCCTCTATATCCCTTGTGATCGTTGTCCCAACATATTTGGCAACATCACCCAAATCTTTCACACTAAACTTCCTCGTGAAAGCCTTCCAGAATTCATCAAAATCCCTTTGATCCAACTTACCAAACATCGTCAAGATATCATCTACCCATACAACAATAATAATTGGTTTCCCCGATACTGATCCCTTCTTGATAAAAATACATTTCTCAGCAATTAGTGCCAAGAAACCAATACTCTCCATGAACGCCTTCAACATTCGTCGCCAGCAATTACCCGCCTGACGAAGACCATACAACGCCTTCAACAGGTAACAAAACAACACCTTCCCATCTTCACCCAAGACTTCGAAAGCTGGAGGTTTTTTCATCCAAACTTCCTCACCATCCAAGCTCGCACTTACAAATGCTCCCCTGACATCAGATTGATGCATTTTCAATTTCCATACCACCGCTAACACAAAACATACCCGAATCGCCGCCAACTTTGCTACTGGCGCAAACGTTTCCAAATAATTCACCCCTTCAACTTGCATGTCACCGCGAGCACACAGACGCGCTTTCCTTTCATCCTCAGGTAGTACCGTTGGACCCGTTTTCTGATCATAAACCCACGTCGATGGAACCGCTTTGACATTCTTAGGTTTGTCTGACCGTAAAACCCAAGTTCCATGTAGATCCACTAGAGTAGAAATTTCCTTGAACATGGCTTTCTCCCATTCCCGTTTTTCTTTGGCATCAAGACACAAGTACTCCTGATAGTTTTTAGGTACAGTTAGAAACGCAACATGACTTGACTCATCATCAGATTCAGCGTAGTTCTTTCGAGCGACGGATCTTCGTGGACGATTTTGAGTTGGTGTAGATGGAGGAGATGGCGCTGGCGTTCCAAAAACAGACGTAGTTGTTGACGATGGACCTTGCGATGCTGTATCATAGTCTGTCACCTCTTCACCTACATCATCATCAACACTCTCATCTATCACCCCCTCGTCCACAATATCCTCATCTGAATCACTTTCCATGTCCCCCGAAAAGTCCCACATCTTATCCAAAACATCCGCTGTTTTCCCTTCAAACGAACTACCCAATTCGTCAAATCTCACACTTGTGGTAATAAAGATTTCCTTCGTCTCTACATCAACCACTTCATACGCATGCCCACCTTGTACGTAATTCAAGAACCGACAAGCACGCGATCGCTTATCCAACTTCTTTTTTCCTTTCAACAGCTCCTTTGGCACTCTCGCCCAACACGCTGCACCGAATACACGCATTGGCATCCGTTTGAAGTCCGGCTTCTTTCCGGTAAACCCCTCTATTGGCGTAACTTCCAATTCAGCATATGGCGACCTATTCGCAACATATGTCATAAGCCTTAACCCAACACTTAACAGGTAACTTCGACTCCAAAAGTGCTGTTCTTGCTTTATCGAAAAGAACCCTATTTGAAACTTCGGCCATTCCATGCTGTTGATGTTCGTAAGGCACGATGAATTGCTGTTCGACCCCCAGTGAGTCCATCAATTCCGCAAATTCGCAACTTAATTCCTTAGCATTATCCGATCAAACACACTTCAACTTTTCCCCAGACTGGCGTTCAGCCCAAGGTAACCATGATCGAAAAATTTCCACTAATTTGCTTCCCGATCGCCGACTTACTGGGAACGAAAATCGCATACCAGTACAGTCATCCGTCAAAACCAGAGCCAAGGTTTCCCCATCGAGACCCGGTACATTGACGATAACAAAATCCATATGGATCAAATCCATAGGTTTCTTCGCACGCTCATTTACCGATGATTTGAAGTTGCGATGCGTATGCTTCCCCTCTACACACGACTTACAAAAGTCAATCCCTTCATCCAACTGCCCTTTGGACAAGGTAAGACCTTCTACCATCCCTTTTAGACGTTTCATGCTCCCCAGGCTTAAATGTCCAAGCCGCTGGTGCCACAATTGAACATCCGGTACCGCAAGACCAATATGCTCAACATTTAGTGGTTCAATCTGACAAATCCAAAGACCCACTTTGTTCTTCTTGGAACACATGAACTCCTCGCCTTTCACCATGAATCGACGGACGCCATCTTGCGAAACAGTTGTAGCACCTTTCGCATCAAAGGACGATGACAAAACCAGATTTGCCGCCATACCAGGTACGTGGTTAACTTCCGTCACAGTCACACGAGTTTCAGAACCATCTGATAACTTTGACTTGAACTCCACAATACCGACACCGCAAATATCCAGTTCCTCATTGTTTCCAACTCTCACAGTCCCCTTACACTCAGCGTAAGTACTGAAACACCGACGATCATAGCAATATGTCTTCATCGCCCCCAAATCATCAACCCATTCACCAGACTTAGAACTCAGTTCCTCATTTCCATCCGCCATAAACGAAAAATGAACAGACTTTGTCTTCAGTGAAGGCTGGTTGTCCTTCTTCATGACCTGCTGCCGCCACCACTATCACTGGACCCTTTCTCCTTCCAACCTGTCTTAGGTTTGTTTTTACAATCCCTCCAACGATGACCAACTTTTCCACATCTGAAACATTCACTTGTTTCATCCCCCGCAGCAAAAGCAGATTGCCCTTTTTGCGATCCCTTGACACCACCACCAGAACCACCCTTTCAATTCAACTCATTCGAGTGTTCCGTGATCAATCGAGCGACCTTTTCTCTGGTAAGCTTCGATTCTTCCTGCGCCCTGATTGCAGTCTTAAAACCCTGCCAATCAGCATTGTCCGGTAAACCCCTCAACAACAACGTCGCATGTAGTTTGTCAATATCAAGTCCTCCATTATTGTCAATTTTGGTAAATATGCCATTCATAGCCCCAATATACTTTGACACTTCGGACCCAGACTTCAATGTGACATCAAGCAACCGATCAAGTCTCGACAACGACGACGACGCAGAATCAGATTCATATTGAGTCTTGAAAGTCTGAACCATATCATACGCAGTCTTGCAATGTGCACCCAGACTTAGTGCATCTCCGCTCAACTTGCCAATCAAGAAACCCCTAGCCTTGGCATCGTCAGTCCTCCTGGTCTTGAGCTTTGCATTGAACGCTGCAGTTGTAGTGGCATCGGCCCCCGCTGGTAGTAACTCCGGATCATCCAAGACATATAAAATATCCTTGGCTTCCAGTACCGTAATATACTTCAAGTAAAAATGTGGCCAATCCACACTTCTTGACTCAAAGGATTGAATGGACTTGTAAAAATCGTCCCCCATCACGTAAGTTCAGTAATAAAGCTTGGTGCTGATAACGTGTCGATTTCTATTTGGATTGTTTAAGATCACAATACAAATAAACAATAAAAGATTCAATCATTATGTATTCACCTATTTGGATTGTTTAAGATCACAATACAAATAAACAATAAAAGATTCAATGGTTAAAAACTAAAGGGAAAACCACCTCCTTAAATACGAATTCCACCATCAAAATAATTTCATCTCGGTTAGTCCAAACGGCCACCCAAACTATTTCCAAACTCCACCAGATGAAATTTTCCTGATTATCACACAATTTAATACTCTATCGATCACACGTGTCCAACTAAATTGGCTTAAAAGATTAATAGGAGTTGCACCTATCACCTGTTCTCAATTATTATACAATAAAAACCTTTTCGGACAAAATATTATATAATAGGCGCTTCAGAACCTACGTTCCGTAAAAGCCGGTATCATGCTCTCAAGCTTCAAATCAGCAAGCGATCTCATCCCCATCAATGCCACTATCTTTCTGTGCTGCTTCACAGGTAAGGCTTTTGTTAGAATGTCTGCGATCATATCTTCTGCTGGGCAGTAGATAAGCTCAACGTTCTTCTTCTTTAGATGGTCTCGAAGAAAACTCGCTCTGATATCGATGTGCTTCATCATCTTATGATGCACTGGGTTTGTTGCCACTGCGATCGTTGACATATTGTCTTGTCCAATCACAGTTGGTCGTTTTAAGGGAAAACCCACCTCTTCTAATGTTTGTCTGTACCACAGCGCTTCTTTGATTCCTTCTGCCAATGCATAGAATTCCGCCTTGGTTGATGAGAGGGCTACTACCGATTGCTTCTTACTGAACCAGGAGACAATGCCGCCTGCCATCATGAAAAGGTAACCCGATCTGGATTTCCTCCCCTTTTCCATAGCATAACTAGCGTCCGCAAACCCTTTTAGGTCTTTCGTCAATTGAATCAGGAAATTGTCGAACACATCGTCAGTCGGGAATACTATGGGCGGCAATGCGGACTTCTGATAGAAAATCCCATAGTCCCAAGTTCCTCTCAGATACCTACACAAGTGCAACACGGCTTTCCATTCGTGTTCAGTTGCGTCGTTCTGGTACTGCGATAGTGTGTGTACAGCGTGTACTATGTCCGGTCGAGATATCGTAGCTAAGTATATCATACTCATCACCGCTGTGCGATACTCACGATTCTTCTCTTTATTCAGAGTCGGGCTGGTTTCTAATCTAACCCATCCCTCTGACATCGGCGAAAGCTTTATCTCAATCGGCATCTCTTTGCTGTTGATAGTTCTATTCCACATTTTCATACGCATAAGTAAGTCTCTTGTGTATTTTGGTTGCCCAATCCACGTTCCTTCATACTTATTGTTCTTTATTCTCTCAACTTGTAGACCGATGACGTGTTTCGCCTCGCCTAAGTCTTTTACTTCGAAACGATCCTTCATCAACGTCTTCAATTCTTCAATTGTCTCTCTGTCAGAGCTCATGAATATGAAATCATCGACATACACCATTACGAATATTTTCTTTTCTTTGTCGTACTTGTGAAATAAACATGAATCTTTAACGCTTTGTATATAACCTTTATCCAATAGATATTTTGTTAATACATCGTTCCACTCTTTCGCTGATTGGTGTAAACCATAAAGCAATCTATAGATTTCGCATACAAGATTCTCACCCGATTCATTGTACTGCGGGAAACCTTCAGGACAGAACATGAAATTCTGCTCCTGTAAGTCCCCATATAAAAATGCTACTGACACGTCCATTTGCGCTATGAACCAGTCATTTATTTCAGAAAGCGCGACCATCATTCTCAAGGTCTCTTTTCTAATTACAGGTGCGACATCTCTTTATAGTCCACGCCATATTCCTGCGTGTTCCCCATTGCAACTAATCTCGCTTTGAACTTTAGCAGGCATCCATTTTCTATATCCAATATATAATCAAACACCCATTTACTTCTTAATAGTTTCTTTCCGGGAGGTACATTTGATCGCTTTAAATATCCAAATGTGTTCCTTTCAAAATGTGAGTTCATCTCCGCCTTTTGGGCTTCCAACCACTTTAACCAGTATTTAGACTTTTTCGCTTGTGCGAGTGTCTTCGGTACCGGTTCCAGGTCATTGATGTTTATTCTATCATCAGGGAATGGGTTCGGGTTTGCGAACGGCTTTATTGATTCAACAACTGCCGCTGTCACCATATTTTCGATTATTGGATCAGTTAAGAAAGCTCTAATTCTCATTATGTCCTTTCTTTTCACTCTTTGTTTAATTCTTTTCTCTAGCTTCTTTCTGAATCCTTTATCAGTTGGAAGGCTATCTTCAATCTTCTGTTGGACCATCAGTTTCAGTTTGCCCAACTTTTCGGTCTCGCCTTTCGATTGCAGGCTTTTCGCAATACCCCATTTATTCAACACTTCTTCCAAACCTTCAGGGTCCCATTGGATCCTATTTAGTTTTTCAGGTTTGTCTATATTTTCACTCATCAGATCCCAATCTATTGTTGGTCTCCTTTTCTTTTTATCCCCTTCCTCCTCATCCGATGATTCGTCGCTAATCTCAGGGTCTGAGTCATCGTCATCATCTTCTAGGAGTTTAGGCATCACTTCATCGGAGGCATCTGGAATGATTAGTTCTGGCGCTAATTCAATCAGACCATCAATTGTCTCATCCATCGTGATTTCCTCTTTATTTGTTTCGATTCCTTCTTTAGTTCTTGACATTTTTTCTGTTGTCTCAGATGTCTCTTCAACTATCTTTGGATCATCAGGGGATGTCAAATCATTCCTCCCCTGAATCAAATCATCAAGTGGACCTCTCGATCAGAGGTTATATCGATTCAGTTCTTGGGGCTCTTCGTCCTCAATTACCGTCTCCGTTTGCACCTCGTCTGGTCTCCAGACGCTGTCTCTATCCTGTTCTGTTGGAACTGGATGACTCGGCGCATAGTGTGCCATCGGATCAGATAAGTTTACTAATTCGTTTTTACTTTTTACTAATCCTGGGAATCTTTCTCTGCGCTATTAGGTGAAAACACGATGTAATTCTGCGCGCTTTCAAATCATATACACGATATACGATGTTTCCTTCCATGCCGAGGAATATTCCAGGTGAGACCCTATTTTCCCATTTACCATCCCGCTTATCGGGGTCTTGATAAATAGTTACTTGGCACCCAAACAGCAATTCTCTCGCAAGGTTCGCTGGTTTTCCCTTCCATAGCATATACGGTGAGGTTAATTCTTTATTTGGGTATCCTGCCTGTTTGTGAATCAAACGGTTTCTTATGCGCATGTAATATTCTGCTGCATATTTTATCATGTTTTTTGGTAGTCGCGAGTGAATTAACATTGTTATCACCCCGTCTTTTAGTGATTGGACCAGCCGCTCTATCAGCCCATTCAATTCTTTTGTGTATGGCGGGCTTGTCACGTAGTTGGGCGCTATTGGTCTTTTCGCGCTCAATTCAAACTGACTTTTCAAGCTACTATTTATTATTTCGGAACTTTCATCGGTATGGATCCCCCCGATTTGTTTTTCAAATTTCTGTTCCCATTTTAATAGTATTTCTATCATTCGAGGTACTATGTCGTCTTTCCCTCTGCAGAATAGAACCGCTCCCATTCGCGACCATTCATCACACAATATTATCATGTATTTTTCCCTATTTGGCGTTTCGCATGGTAGTAATATTGAGTCTGCGTGTATCATTTTTAATAAACACGTCGCTTTACCATCACTTCTACTGGTAATTGGATCTCTCCTTATTTTACCAATTGCACAAGTAACAAAACCCGTTTTGGTTCCAATTTCCCTTTTAGGTATGTCATTTGTTTTCTTTACATGATTCACTTCAACTCCCACAACTACACCTGCGCTAACAGAATTCTTTATCAGACCAGGTGACAAAGGAGCGAAACAATGTAAATCCTCCAGATTAATCATTTTCCTCTTCCCCCTTTTACTCTTTTCGCTGGGGGCGTCATCTCTTTCAATTTGGTCTGTTTTTGGTGAGTTTAGATTCCGTTCTTTCATGGAAGCTATTCGACAAATTAACTCTTTTCTTATTTCGCTTTCCGCGTTTGGTGGGACGTGGCTTGCTCTGTCCGCCAACAACGGGTTTTCGATTTCCAAACCAGGCTTCAAGTGGTTGTTTAGAAAATCAGCGTCCTTTCTGCTGGAGGCCATAGCATGAGAATTGCTCGCGTTATCGATATGGAACAGTCGGTTCAGTTCCTCCTCCATCTCTTTGTCTGTGGGTTCGACAAATTCTGGGTTAATCATGAAATATTCTGAAGTAAGCGAATATTCATTACCTTTCAATTTCTTTTCTGCTTGATCCATTTCAATTACATGTTTCAGCGTCGCGATGGTTACTGGGTCCATTATCTCCAACATTGTCTTAGGAGATTCCACCGCTTCGGCTGGAAGCATCGAGTATTCACCTCCTTTAACGCGTTGAGCTATTCTTACCCAACTATTAGGATTATTGGCTTTCGAGTGATACATTCCAGTCGCAGTTGTGTACACGTTTCCACCTTCAGTGTCTAAATATGTACCAATTGAAAATAAGTTTTCAGTAAGTGTCTTTATCATTCGCACTTCTTTTAACTTAAACTTCTCACCATTAATCTTTTGAATAATTTCAGTGATCGCGTAGACCTTTGAAGGATTATTCGAGATTCCGGTCACTGTCTGATTTTGGACATGGCGAATATTAGTTATTCTCGCTCCCACAGGTAAGGGTTCTTTATATCCATGTACCTGTGCTCCACTATCAGCGGTTGTTTTAATCTTTTCAGAGTTATTTTCATCGTCGCCCAGACTCATGATGACATCTCCATGTTCATCAACGTCAGAGTGGTTATCCTTAAAATTTCCATTCCCGGGTTTCGAATCCAATTCAGTAATTCCAAAACGCTTCATTATGCTCTTGAATTTTACTTCTCTTTTTGGCGGTGGTTTTGGTGAGTCGTCTTCTCCGTCATCGGTTTCTTCGTCTTTTTCTATCTCTTTGTCATCGGTTTTACATGACTTGAGTTTCTTTTTCGACTGTCCCAATAACTTTTCTTTTAACTGTTGAAGTTTTGACATTTGTTTTTCCAGATTTGCAAGTTGCGAATCATCGGATTTGCGTTTCTTGTCAATCCACTTCGTCGCTCCATTCTTTCCAAAACCGCCGCTTTTGTTTCCAGCGTATTCGTCTCCATTTGGTTTGGACCTTGGACAGCACAGACACATCTGACGTAAGTTACAGTTCTTCGCATGCTCTTGACGCGATTCACCTTTCTTAGTGTTTGGACACAGGGTACGCCAGTAGCAGTCTTTCTTTGCTTCGTATCTCCCATGCCAGGAACACCAGTGCTTTCGTGATTCAGAAGGTTTTGGTCCATCGCTCTTCCGGTTAGTTGACAATCTTTTCATTGCCTTTTTCTTTCCCTTTGATAGCGATGATTCCTCTTCTTATTCAGAATCTGAATCAAGTCCAGCGTGTTTACGTTCAAGAACATAATTCGACTTAGCAGTAGCGTATTCTCCCGAAAGTCTATCAGGTGTGTACACCCCCTCTTCGTCTGCCATTAATCTTTGACACAAAGTTTGAAAATGGTGTCCATGAGCGCGGTCAGTGTTTATCACTTCGCTCATCGCCATTCTAAAATTTGCGTTCATTTGATGAATTATATCCGTGAACGACGAATCACTCAGCGGTCCGTTCGGGTGAGTCATTCTTGTTGCTCTCCAAACATCTTTTGCGATACTAATCACTTCATCCGGATCCTTAAAATCCTTTCTTAGCATCTGTGATTTTACCACTGATAGATTTTGAATCACATCCCGATCCGAAAATTTCAACGCCGCTGCCTTTACCCGGTCATAGATTTCTTGGATTGATGTGCAATCCTCGGTCTCTTTAATCCAGGTTTCGTCCATATATTTCGGAGATCTAATCTCTTTAATATTCTTGAACTGTGCAGCCAGTAGCGATTCCAGTGACTTGTTGTGACGTTCATTAGCCTTTTGCTGCTCTTCGAACATTGCAACTTCCACTTTCTGGTCAGTTTCGAGTTCTTCTTTCATTTTCTTAACCCTAATCATTTCCACTTTTGTACATTTTAACGTCTCATCTGCTTTCTTAGACCACCTGAAAAATCTAGGAGCATTTCGTTGATTCGTGGCAAAACGCCAGCCTCAATCAAGCTTCTGACCCACTCAGCTGCTTGAAGCTTACTGCTTCCATGGCGCAACTGGATAGTCTTATGGTTTGTGTTCATTTTGTCTTTACGTCTTGCACAGTTGTCACTTTGATCACTATTTTTCTCTACCTTCTTAGTATTCTTCAAAGAGCTGTACTTATTAGGTGACAAATTATTCGCGTTCATCTTTTGACAATTTGCAGGTTTGTTTGACAATTTTGAACACTTTTCCTGGTCGCGATCACCAGGTTTTCAGTTCTAGGCCCATTACGCAGCCATCTATATGTTGGAATCTGCGGTCACAATCCCAATAAAGCTCTTAATATTATGTTAATAGTGTTTTGTGACTTTTGGATTTCGTTGGAAAAACTTATTGTTTATTTTTTTCTTTGTATTCTCCAAGTTTCCACCAATCAGATTTGTATTCCACCTGTGCCACATCCCCAATCCCATCTACAAGTCTCACTATCAACCATATACTCATATGTTGATTACTTTATCTTGTTAGTTGTATAGATGGAAGGGTAATGTGTCCCAGGTAATACTTCCACGTTCTGACGCAACACAATAAATAAACCTTCCCTTTTATATCCATTCGGCTTGTATTCTAATTCCATCTAACAGTTGGGGGTATGGTTGGAGTCGGTGTTCTAGTTTCGGCGTTCCAATTGCTTCAAGTGTTTGTGTGTCATTACAGCTAAAGAATTTCTTTGCTCGGTTCGCACCCTCTTGTGCACTGTTCCCGTAGGCTCCTGTTCTCCACGGTGGGCTTTTCTTTGTGTTTAGGCTGTCTATACTATGTGGATCTGATGTTGGTTCTTCCTGTGAATCCTTGTCTACTTCCCATATGTCTACGTCCATGTCTGTTTCTTGCTCGTTTTCATCCACTATAATTACAGAGTGAGTCCCTTTAGCTTTTGTTTCCTCTCTTTGGATTTCTCCCGTCCATTCAACTATGCATGTGTCTCCTTGCCATATTGAGCAGCTTTTTTCCCAGCATGAACCGACATGTGTTTTTCCCCCGTTCCAGTTGCTGGGGGCCTATATGTTTTGGCATGTATCAAGAGGCATTACTCTCAGATGTCTCAGTGTGTATTCCATTCTCATCTTGGAGTTTGTACTTTGTTATTTGCCCGTATTCTTTGTTTCCATTCCCATCTGTCCATGATACTATATCTTGTTTCTTTGCTTGGCTCACTAAGTTTGCTGTCGATTTTTCCTTTGCAAATGGGTTCGGGGTTTCTCTGGCTATCTTCATTAATCTTGTGGGGCCGCCTGTTGCCTCAGCTTTTTTGAAAAGATTGTGTTAGAAATCACCCGTCTTAAAGGGTTGTTTGTTTATAGTTTCGTAGCCAAGTGGTTACTACGCGCCACCCGCATGATGGAAACCCGGGTTTGATTCCCGCTAGTATCATTTTACTTCAAGCTTATTTGTCATCTTGATTTGTCATTTTTATCAATTTTTTCAGTTTCATTCTGTGATATCATTCTTGATTTCACATGTCATTGTGCTATCACTCTTGCTATCACAATTTCTGTTTGATTTTCAGTTTGGTTTCTGTTTTGAACTTTTGTTATTTGTAATTCCAGAACTTGCATAAATAGCAAGCTTTCTGCTCTGAGTTTTAGTTCAGTTTCAATACATTCTGTGTTAGTCTTACAGTTTTGTAACTCTTTGATTCCGTCTCTCGAGATCTCAAGCCGTTATTGGTCAAGCCCTCGTGCCCCCTAAGCCCTCGTGCCTTCAAGAACCCTTAAGTCTTTTATTGACTATCTGGTTCTAACAGATTGCATGATTGTAGAGAACCATTTTTTCTTTCCTGCTTTGAAGCCTGGATATCTAATTGCCATTTCTTGTTGGCTAAGTATTCTTTCGCTGTTCTTACATAGGACTTGTTCTACGAATAGGATGGTCCATTTTCTGAGGAATGGTTTGATCTCATTGTATATTGCCCAGTTGTCTATCGCATGGTACATTGAGGTTTTCCCTCCCTCTACCTTTCCAAAAGCTGGTTTAATTGCTTCCACGTTAACATGGTATTCGAACAATCTACTGAGTGTGGCAGCAAGGTGGTGTGTCCCTTTGCCGACTTTTGCTGGGAATGGTGTCTCCAGCGGGCAATGTGGCAGCGCGAGTTCCTATTGTAGGTTTGCTAGCCGTATCTTGGTTATCCTTCCTACCAGGTCATCAGAGTTCACGTGTATCATTAGGTTGCTGACACTGTCCATCATAAATTGGTCATTCCAGTCAATTAGGTTATATATTTGTGAGTGCTTTAGTTGGGAGGTTCGAAGGCTTATTGGCTGTTTTGCTTTTTGTTTTACTATTCTTAGGATTGGGGTGAACCATTTTTCCACTTCTGCGAAAGACACCGATATTGTCTGCCAATTGTACCTTATTTGTTGGAATAGCACAGTGTTTATGATCATGATTGCACTTTTGTCAGTGATTCTTTTGTCCTTCAGGATATTAACCATGGCTTGAACTTGGGCGCGTATCTCTTCTATTGCTCTCGTATTTGTGTTGTCTGCTGAGAAGTAGTTTCCAAGTATTCTCTCACTTTGTTCTTTTTCCAATACCTCCGCTTCGCTTTGGTCGCCCCACTTCAGCGTTGCTCTGGGGTTTGTGGGGTTGATGGAAATCACTTTGACCTTTTTGGTGTTGGATTTTATAGTATTTCTTCTTGAAATTCATATAGTAGAGCTGATTGTTTTTCCAGCTCTTCCCGGCTGTCAGCGGCAGTGCTGGTATCGGGGTACCCCTGCCCCACAGCTCCGGGGTTCGGGGTAGGGGTTGCAGTGTTCCCCGCCCCGGTCTCCCTCAATAACCCCGAGGGTGGATTACAAGTATGAACGCCCCTTGGTTGTGCGTGCTCAGAATGGTCGAAGTTCTAGGTTTGAATCCCCTAGTATTCGCTTTTGTTCCAATTTTGTTTTTTTTATTTAGAATCTTCTTTGCTAATTTTCCATACAAAGATACTCAAAGACAATATCTTATCTTTTTTTTCAAACAACACAACAGATATGGACAGCAAGCAGCCTAGAAGCGTATCACATCGAAGCCATTGCCTCCTGGTTTTGCCCACCAAATTGTTTACGGACCAGGGTCATTGCCGTCAAGTGTCAGGCACCCCTTGCGGTATTGTTTTCTGTTTTTTCATCACTCAAACAAACTCTTACTGAAAATGTCTTCTAGCAACAGCAACAAGGGCAAGGGAAGATTGGTGGAAGTCCCAGCAAGCAACTTCTTTCAAACAGTTGCCGCAAATGCTCCAGCCGCAGCTGCAGAAACCCGAAAGCGCACGTTTTACTCTCAGGCTGTAAATGCCGGTTTTGGTTCTGGTTTGGGTTCTGGTTCTGGTTCTGGTTCTGGTTCTGGTTCTGGCTCAAGTCTGAATGGAAATTCTGGTTCGCAGTCTATTCAACGGCCACCATTGCACCCAAGTACAAGTCTTGGTAATGCTGTAACAAATTCCCAAGCATCTAAAAGGGCTAGGACTGCTCTTGCCTGTGATAAAGACAATGCCAGTGACAGTGACGGGTTTCGTCATGACACTGATGATGATGACAATGTTGAATCTATGACATCCCCATTATCTGCAGCAACTGCAACTCCTACCCCTTTGATGTCCCAAATCAATACTGCCATTCAAGAAGGTCTCCAGCAGTTGCAAGCTAGATCCTCTGCAGCTTCTAGAAGGCATACGCCGTCTGTGGTGTGGAAAATATTTTCAAAAGAGTTTACGCTTCTACAGCCAGATCTGAAAGGATCAAATAGATATGCATATATCTGCAAATTCAGACTGGCAAACACAACAATTTGCGGTGTTGAAGGTATTTTTTTTTCCTTCAAAATTTTTTTCCTCCTAAAAAAAAACCACATGTAGTTGCCGCTGACGAACAAGGAGCTACTCAAGCATGCTCGACTCCACAATATTCGCCCACCTCCTAAGACCCCTACGACCCCTACATCAGTAATGGGCGCCATTGATGGTGGTGTTTCCGCCAACCGTGAAGATATTTGTCAGCATCTCATAAAGCGTAGCCACCTTCCCGAAAAACAAACACTGGCCAACTACCGCTTTACGACCCTTCGAAATCTCTTGGTTAACAATCTCGCATTCCGCTACGTTGAATCACCTACTGCTATGCAAATGGTTACTTTCCTGTGTCCCGCTGCTAAGGAGCTTGGCTTTTTGGAGACGTCAACAACGTACCGCCGTAATGTCCTCCCAAGAACTTACTTTTCTTGTCTTGCTGCTCTAAAGGTGCTTATTGTCTTTATGTTTGTTTTCTTTTTTTTTATTTTCTCTGAATGTTCTTTTCCTTTAGATATACTTTGCCACATTGGACTCAAACATTGCCCTTGCAGCTGATGTTTGGACCATGTTCATGAAAGCTGCCCTGGATGGGTGCTTGTGGTTCATGGATCAGCTCCATGCCTTTGCTTGGGTCACACAGGTGCTTCAAAACTTCAAAAAAAATAGCTACTTACTAAAATTATGATTTGTATATGTCAAATATAGTGGCATGAATATGGCTTCGCACGTGATTGTTCGTCTCCTTGTTCTGGATATCTTCAAGAAACTGCAGTCATTCACACTTGATAATGCATCAAACAATGACACATTGATTTCATCTGTCTCCGAAGTAATTAAAACCTGGCGGAACAATCCTGAGCATTCACATTTGGTGACACCTAAAACAGGTATACATTGCTTTGTATTATGTTTATGTTTTCCATTTTTTCTAACAATTGGTTGACAGATGACAATCGGCAACCAGTGGAACATTTACGCTGCTTTCCACATCTTATAAATTTGGCTGTAAATGATGCCATATTTGGGCTATGTGGATACTCCTCTGTTGCTGGTGGCGAAGACGACTTTGACGAAGTAGACACCAGTGCGGGTGACAGTGACTTGGAACCTGTTGATTTGGCTGAAGAAGCCATATTGGTTGAGTCTCAAGAAAAGGTGATGACTTCTTTTTTTCAATTTTCTGTTTTAATCTCATGCCTTGAGCAGATTGACCCTGCATTGCTTGAAGCTGTTCGAACCTTAGCAGCGGCAGTTGGGGGTGATCGACGTGACATTGAAGACATTGTCATGTCTTCTTTGTCTTCCAGGGACTCACTTGTGCCAGATGACGCGCGTCGACTGTTTAAAAAGGTTCAATTTTTTAATTTATTCATTTTAAGCTCATTTAATGTTAGTAAATCAGTTTCAAGCTGTAGCCCAAATGTTGGCAAATAGCCCCAAACTGCGATCAAAATTGGAAAAAGACTGCAAGGTTCAAAACATTCCATTCAAGATAATTCCGCAGTCAGTCAAAACAAGATGGAACTCATGTTACGAAATGCTGGAGCCACTGTTTGCTCTTTGGGAACCTTTGAATGTGATGTTGCGGAATGTAAAGCCGAAGGAACATGCCAGATACTGTGCTGCTTTGCAGTCTTTGAGCAAATGAAGAAGTTCCTACAGCCGTTCTACACAGCTACAGTTTGCTTGTCAAAAGGAGATCGACCAACGGCTCAGCTTGCCATTCCAATGATGGTCTATCTACTGAAGCAAATGGAGTCTATTGGCTATGGAGACAGTAGTGTTGCCCCGTACTTGAGGGGGCCCGAAACGCGTTGGAGAAGCTGAGAAAGTACAAGGATATTATTTTTACAACTGATGCCTATTTGGTTGCTACTGGTGGGTTTTTATTTTATTTTTTTTGACATTTTTAATTTTTCTGTACAACTTTTTTTTTTAGTTCTCAATCCTCGTCGCAAGCTTGCCTGGTTTGATGCCAATTCACAGTACATTGACAAAAATCTTGCAAAGGAGCGTGTGACAGCTATATTTCGCGACTATTCCGAAAAATACAGCCTGACCAACACAAGCCCTGACATTGCTCCCATTGTCCACCCAGTTCCTGTTGACCCTTTATTTCCTTCAACAGCCCCAGCAGTAGCAGGTTTGCAATCAGAGTTGGAAAGATACTTGGCCACAGACCCCATGGTTCCGTGTGGCGACATTGGACATAGTCATTGGAACCCGTTGTTGTTCTGGAAAACGCAAAAAGACATGCCTGTACTACAAAGGATTGTCCGGGACTTCTTTGCATCACCTGTCTCAAGTGTCGATGTGGAGCGTATGTTTTCTGTGAGTGGTCGGATGTGTACAAAGCTTCGTACACGGCTGAGTGGAATTACAGTTGAGATGTCACAGTGCTTGATTGGCTGGTATCCTCAATTAAGTTTCAATCGGATGGATAAGGAGGACTACGTTTTCACTTTTAATAATTATTGTTTTATTATTATTTGTACTCTTATTTTGCTATTATTATTTGTCCTATTATTTTGCTGAAGTGTTCATTTATTAAAGAGTTGAATCAGTTGATGTTGTATCTGACAGAGTCTATTCAAAAGTGGTGTCCATCCATCATCCATAACGTCAATCGGAATACACGATACACTTAAAACCTTGGGGGTTACCCCGCGGGGTGTGGGGAAATCCTGTCCCCGACCCCCGAAGAATCGGGGAAATTCCTGCCCCGCCCCCAACCCCGCCCCATTTGCACCTTAGACTAATTGGTACAGGAAATTTTAACAGATGTTGAGTAATAAGACTTCTTAATCTGTTGTAGAGGGACTTCCCCACTACCTCGCGTCCATCCTCACCCTAGTCAGACCCCGTTGGTTGAACACAAACTCCCCTCCATGGGACCGCTTGCGCTGGCGCCAGTTTTGGTGCTTCCTGCTTGTATGCCAGGCCTCGGGCAGGCGCCCAGGTGACCTAGTCAGGCTACGCACCTCGTGCTTCCTCTGGCTCCCAGATCGCTCCGGCATCCTGATCACGATGACCAACGGAAAGACAGCGGCGGTCAGAACCCCCGACGGATTCACTATCCAGGACCCAGACTGCCTGGACGCCCTTCGCCTATACACCAGGGACTGCGCCCTTTGTGACGACCCCAGGCCTTCGGCCGACCGTTCATATTCTTAAACCTACGCCATGGACCTGCAAACCCACACCCACATGCAGACTCGGACGCGTTTGTCCGGGAGTTCCAAAATTGTCTCAAGGAACTCGACATGTTCAACATACGGCTTCCGCATAGAAAATGCCATCTCCGCCGCCCTCAAACGGGAGAGCAACAAGGTGATCATGGGAGCGGGCGGATGGCGCACAGCCGACTCCGCCAGACACTACAGCCAGTTCGCCATAGCAGCCCTGCACGTGGGTGACGGTCAAAACCCAGTCACCAGGTGGCTCACAAATATCGCACAATATTCGTACTTCCACTAACACCCAACACCAATAAAAACCCCAATTCAGTAATGGCCTTTAGTAAGGGCTCCGACCCAGAGTGTCGGTTCTCACATTACTGAACCTAGTGATTTTATTGGTACAATTTGAGGTAACATCAAATTATCAAAAAAAAAAACCAACAAAAAAATGAAGACATCGCTTGTGCTCACCATCATTGCTGCTCTAGCAGTTACCACCAACTGTTTTCCGGTATCAAACTCTGTGTTTGCAACTACTGCTACAGGAACCCCTATTGGAACAGCAAGTGGTATAAGACCAACCTCTGCAAACACCAGGCCAGCTTCGGTGTTTACGGCAAGCACTAAAGGAGCTCCTTCTGCCAGTGTGACGCCAAAAAAACACGCCTACTGGAACGGCTACTGGGCTAAGAACAACCTCTGCAAACACAAGGCCAGCTTCGGTGTTTACGGCAAGCACTAAAGGAGCTCCTTCTGCCAGTGTGACGCCAAAAAAACACGCCTACTGGAACGGCTACTGAGATAAGGCCAACCTCTGCAAACACCAGGCCAGCTTCGGTGTTTACGGCGAGTACTACGGGAACTCCTTCTGCCACCGTGACGCCAAAGAACACGCCCACTGGAACGGCTAGCGGGACAAGACCAGCTTCTACCAAAGGAGGTTCTGTGTTTACAGCAAGCACTTCTCGTGGATCAACTCCGCCTGTCACTGCATCTACCGCTGTGGGAACTGACTCTGAAGCTAAAGCCGCCGCGGGAATTTAAATTGGTTGACACGTGTTTACCTTTATTAGTGGTGCAGGTTCCTTTTGGAACTCGTAAATAAAAATTTGTCTCTCTATTGTCATTATGTTACCCGGTTGCCTACCTCTGAAAATGCTGCTGGCCGTGTCTCAATTGCAAAGTCACACAAGTTTGGCTTCGCAAGTTCTGCTACAGCAGCGGGTAAAGGGCCAAAGAGAGAATTTACCAGCAAGTGCAACATTTTCAGTGATCAAGAGAGCCAAGTTTTTCCGGTACAGGACCAGTGAGCGTTGAGATGGAGGTATTCTAATCTGTTCAGCATTCCCAAGAATGAGGGGATGCTTCCGGTAAGTAAATTATGATTTAATTGCAACTCCTTTAGTAACGACAAATTTCCAAGGGTGAATGGAAGAGGGCCAATCAGTCGAATCTTTAGTACAATGACGTCAGCTTTGACAAAGTGTGAGTGAGCGCAACTGGAATTTTTCCAGAGAGTCACATACGCCGCTTGATGAGTAAAGCCTTCAAGGAATAGGGCCTCGCGCTTGTATCCGATTCCTTTGAAGGAAACTGACTTGCATCGACGGAGGTTCAATAGAATATATTGCGGATCAAGAGGACAGGCGTTGAATGAGCGAGAGGTTTAATTGATTCAAGTCCAACTAAATATTTCCGAGACAGTTTTCACTGGAAGGTCGGGCAGACTCTTTTTATCCTCTAATAAATCTTATGACTGGCTTAACATCACCCCTCCAGCCAGGCGAACTGCAGCAGCAAGCATATCGAGAGTCTAGCGTTGAAGACGGAGAAATCTCGAGTGTCAGCGAGACTCCAAGTCCAAAGAGCCAAACTCCAATGATGCCGCAGCAACACCAATACCAACATCAGCAGCACCAGCACCAATACCAACAAAGTCAACGTCAAAATCAGCAAACAGGGCAGTTTCCTTTTGCCCAACTGCCTTTCTTTCAGCATCAAAACCAGTTTGTCCTTCAACCGCCTCCCGCTCTTTCGCTTAGCCAAACAACCCCCTTCGGTATCCACTCACTCGGTCCTCAGTTTGAGCCCCTCGCCCGTCTGTCTTTGCTCCCGCTTCATATGCAGCCTGAAGGTATGCCTTGACACCTTCAACAAAACCTTTCTCATAGTCTATAAATAGCTTTGGCCCAAACTCCCAAAGAACTCAAAGTCAAGACACTATCTCTCATTTCAGCCCTGTTGGCCAGCTTTTACTCTCCACTGGAACTTTCGACCCTTGGTGTTTCGCCTGAAGTTGTTGCGCTGGCCTCGCAATTTGAGCCAAAGAAGCTGTCAAAAGCGGAGAAGAAACGAGTAAAGTCTCTGAGGGATCAGCGGAGAAAACTGACTGCGTATAAGGCTGGGTCTTCTGGTGTGCCATTTGGGCAAATTCGTAAACCAGTAGTAAATCCAACTCGTCCTGCCGGTCCAAAACAACGCTTCCCACCCGAGCATTTTCATCCTATTCCCGGCCAAGCGCCAGTGCCTGTTTTCCATCAAACATCTGGTCTACCCCATTCTTTGCTTATTCGTCCGAACGCCATACAAACGCCTCAAGTCCCACCCAAAGCAAATCCAACATCTCAGTCTCAATCTTCGGAACTATCGACAGCTGAAAAGCTAGAAAAACTAAAGGCTGTGTTGCGTGCTTCTAAATTGAGTGTTGTTACACCGATTAATAACAAACCAGTGGAAAGTAAAAGCTCGCGAAAGGGTATATGATGCCGGTGTTTTGGGTGTACCTAATAACTCTTTTAACTCTTTTTTTTTGAAATAGCTGAGAAGAGGGATTCCCAAAGTCCGTCGAGCTCGGATTCCGATTCCAGTAATACAGATGTTGAAGAAAAAGGCTCTAGCAGTGACATGGAGATTTGTGATTCAAGTAGCACTGATAAAAGTGACGAGGAGGAGGACTCTGCAGTCCTCAATCCTGTTAAACCCACCATGGAGACAAATCCGCGTTCATCACTGAGCGAAGAAAAGGCCATGGATATTGACGAGTCTAGTGAAGATTCGGAGAGAGATGACGATGACTCGGATGATTCAGATGACTCGGACGACTCGGGCGATCCTGGATCCATAGCTCAAAACTGGCGTTCAAAAATTGAGTCCTTGAATGTCACGATTGAATCCAAAGCTGAGAAAAACACTGCTCTGATCCCAGAAATTTCTCAGAAGTCTTTGCCATCATCTTCATCTAATTTGCCGATGAATGTTGGAGCAACCTTACCAACGATTGTCGTACCTGCCGTGTTAGAGGAGCCGAAGCCTCAACCTGGGGCTTCAAATCGCATTCGGCCCAGCGCGAGCGACTACAATTTACGCTCTAACGCTTATACCCTTCAACTTTCTCAAGCTCGGAAGTTCATCGCTTCAAAGTCTTACGATCATTTTGTGATTGAAGTGAGCGACACGTCAGACACTGAAGACGACAGCATGAATACCCCCAACACCACAACTTGCGAATAATGCACCAACGAAATTATCCGTCAAAGCATCTTCCTTGGATGAACAGATTCGAGCAATGAAGGAGAGGATAGCTGAAAAAGAGCGACTTAAGCGGCTTTCCAAATTGGAAGTAACGAGTGGAAAGGTGGAGTCGATGGAAAGCCTTGGCTCTGTTTCTTCTACCGTGAGCAACGCAGGGACTAGTATAGCGAGTGAAATGGACATGGATGCTGGTTTGAAGCAACTTTCTGCCCCCAGCTCGTTGGCCTCAACGCCAATGATATCAAAAGCAGTGGTACCAGGCAGAAAACAAGAACCCTTCAAGGAGCAGTGTCAACCCCCACATCGCCCCGGCCTCCAACCCCCAAGAGCAACAAATCACATCTTTCCCCATCATCCTCTACCGCAGCGACGTTGCTCACCAAAAAGCAAGCACTGCAGTCCCAAATCAAGCAAGATGAGGCACTCCTTGAATCTGCATTGAAGGACATTTCGGTAAAAGAGGCGAACCTCGTGGTTCTTCAACAAACAGCAGAGACACAAACGGCCACGGCGAACGAAGCGCAATCAAGTCTCGACTCACTTGAGGAAGAACTCGCACTTCTCCAACAACGTGTTTCAGAACAACGAGAATTGGTGGAAAGGGAGAAACAACGCGTGGAAGTCAGTCAAGACCAGGCCGAAAAGCTTCGGAAAGTTATTCTCGGAAAAGCAGAAGTGGCGGGAATGCTGCGGAAAGCTGTGAACGAGAGGCGTGTGGATTTGTTGAGTGTCTTGAAGGCCTTGCAACAAGCGCAGCAACAGCAACAACAGGCTCGACAAGATCAGCAAAACGATCATCAGTCGTCTTTAGGCAAGCACATAAGATCTGTTGGAAACACTGAATCTAGGGATCATGTTCTTGGTTTAAAGAAACAAAAGATGGATCAACCCGAATCACTTTCGAATGGAGATGATTTCATCCGGTTCACTGATGGTGATATGACAGATATAAGTGTCGGAGCCGGTATCCCAAGTTCTGTTGATTGCGCAGAATTGGGTGCATCCAGCACAACAGTTTTCCATCCGTCCGAAATCGAGCGCCAGAAAAAGTTTGAAGAGATTGTTTGGGAAGAAGGTATCGATACCGTAGAATGGCTGAAGGACTTTGATGGTGTCTTGACGAAGGAGGGCGATGTTTGCGGCTTGGAGGATTTACGAAGTTCAAATTTACCAGTTGTTGAAATGCGCGCGAGTAGTGTCCCGACGAGTGGTCAGTTCAAGACTGGTGCACAGGTTAGTAATTCAAGAGCATTGCTACTGGTCTGCACTTACACATTTATGTCTTTCAGCCTGTTGGAACAGGACAACAACAAACGTCTGGTTACACTCCGTTTGAATCCCCTTTAGTGCAGCTTCGATCTTATCGCTACTTTGGAGAGCCCGAAGTAGTCGGGGCCAAAAAATTGGGAGCAGGCAACAGGATTGACCCGTTCAAACTAATGTGTAAGTATGAAACTATGGGTGAAGGAGGTGTTTGTAAGGATCCCCAGTGTTCGGCCCAACACTTCAAAGATATTTCATTAACAGGTATGGGTTTTGTGTTTAATGTGTTTTTCAATATTAAACAACCCACCACAAAACAGAGAATGAAGTGCTACTCGATTTACTTGCACGTCTAGAATCAAGCAGCACCACTGATGTTGAACAGCTGCGGATACTGATTCAAAGAAAACGAGCATTGGGGGCGAGCTATGATGAATTGGTTGGACTTATCAAGGCGCAGGCAGGCACCGCTATGGTCTTCAAAAATAACGATACTCTCATGGCAGCCAACCGTCCCACGTCATCTACAGAAAAATGCATTGACCGCCGAGTTTTCAGAAACGTTGGCGTTGGTCGGAGCGGAGTTGCTTCAACAAAAGAAGAATACCCCCCTTCCTTAATCCCACCATCCCAGGCCATCTTTTTGCAAGGTCTTCAAAGTGCAGTTGATGGAGATAAGCCAAAGGTGGAGAGATATTACGATATCCCGTTAGAGGCACAAGATTATGAAAGCATGATTGCCCGAGACCCAACAAACATTCACTTGCGTATTGAGTATGCAGCGTCTCTCCTTCCCTCTGGCCCTCTCTCGACCAAAGAGCTTCTTAAAACACACAAGGGGATTTCTGAGGCCATCAACGTCCTTGGCGAAGCATTGCAGGCCAATAGAGAGTCTGAAGATTTGTGGATATGTTATTTGGAACTTTATATGAAGAGGGCTGGCGAAGAGGATGTCCGCGATATGTTTGAGCAAGGGATTGGGTTTTTGCCTGGGAGTTTGGTTTTGTGGTGGAGGTATTTCGTGTGGGAAATCGAGTTCGAGCGGAAAGAGAAAGTGGGACGGAGGATGCTAATAACGTTTACAGGAGACGAAGGTCATATCAGGGGTGAGTCTAGGTTCTGGGCGACGAGTTATTATGTTTTCACTCAAATTGATGTCAAATACCCCAGACCCCGTTGTGAAGTCGAGCATGGTCCTTTCCATTACTATTCAACTTATGAAGCTGTATATTCATCATTCGGATAACTCGGAGACGGCTCGGTTCTTTATGGCCATCTTTCTGCGTTGTAAGGACGTAGGAGAGTTGGAGCGATTTTCAAGCGCACCTGGAACAAGCTCAACACGCATGAATGGTGCATTTATTCCACCCTTGCGAAATACTTGGGCAGCAGCCGTGTTGACATACCGATGACTTGTCCAAAGCATGGCTGGCGTACTTCCACTTTCTGTACCACGGGTCTTTACCGCGGTCCTTGTTCTTATCATATCCCCATGACTTCCTTATCCGGGATGAGCTTTTTTTGATTCGGTGGGATGCTGGTGTCGCCGTTGGTGTTCAGAACGCCACCACTCCATCTGGAACTGAAATGGCATGGTTCAAACAGATTTTCCAAAATTGCGTACAAGCATGGAAAGTAGCATGTCCGAAGAAACAGCAGCATCATCAAGAAGATGTTGTTGTGACGGCCAAGAGAAGAGAGTTTGAGACTTCGTTCTTGGCGATTGTAAAGAACTTTTTTGCTTCTTTTTCCGTAACAACGAGTGGAAACTCTTTGGTTACGAATCGTGTGGTTTCGAGAGTATGGGAGGGTGTTGTAGGTGTTTTAGGAATGGACTGTGTGGGTGCTGTAGGATTGAGGAGTGTGAATGAGGTAAAGTCTGTCCTCTTTTGAATTCGCATTTTCAATACCTTTCTTTTAAACAGCTGAATGATTCGGATATCCTGAAACCTGGCCGGTTTCAAATTGTGAATTCGTGTGTCAAAGAGCTGTTGGTGGCTGATGCGAAAGAAGGGACAGTATCTGCATCAGTTCATGCAAAGAAAGCAGTGGAACTCTTGGTGAATTCAATTCGATGTTGCTATGAAAGTTTACCGCCGGTATGTGTCCTTGTCGCGTGAGCTTGAGTTTGTCGTGACCTGTATTTTCACCCCTTAGATTTCCATAACCACAGTTGGGGATATCACCGACGCGATTGACGATACTATAACTCTGTATGAGAAAGCTTTATCTTTGAGCACTGATATTCGATTGCCAGACTTGCTTGAGTCATGCCGGCAACAACGGTTAAAAAGGAATGCTCATCTCTGGCTGAGTTTCCTGCTGTTGTCAAGCATAGAGTTTTCGGATCCTGATAGCAACAGCTCGCAACCAAACTTCCGCGTCTTGTTTGAAAAGGCGCTGGAAAGTGTGAAAGGAAAAGAAGGCAGGTATCTCCTGTGGCGTGAATACCTTTCTTTCGAAGGCAAGGTGGCTGGATTTGGTGAAAAAAGTACTCTTGCTGTACTATGGCGCGCGATAAATGATCTCTGTGGGGGATTCGAAAAGAGTCCTTTGGAGTCGTCGCGTGCATTGGAAATTCCTGATTTTGCCAAACTTGTGGGCGTGAAGGTAGTTGAATTTGGCTTGGATTTGCTCTGTTTGAACGTAGCTTATGTTTTTTTTTCGATAGGAGTTTGGTTTATCGACTAACATTTTAAAGTTTCTCTTGTCTGGCTTTTCTCGCGAAAAGGCTTTGGAAGTAGTTGAATTGTTGATGAAGAGTCGATCCGAATTGCTCCATGCGTGTCCTTCGTGTGTATACGTTTCTTTCTCTGTCACTTTTTTTTATTGACTTTTGCTTTGGCGTTGGCAGATTCTCTCGGTTATATTTCGAATTGGATATGGTTGAATCTGGAAAGTCAGTTTTGATCGATTGTTTGAAGTGCAATCCAAAGTCTCCACATATCTGGAAATTGTAAGTTCTCATGATTTTATTAACATCTTTAAGTTGACCGCATTTCTACTGTTTTCTGTCCAAATAGAATATATCAAATTGAAGATTTGGGTGGGCAATTTGGAAGTGCTGAATCTGTCAAGCGAATATGTCGTTTGGCTGAAGAAACATTGCCAGAAACTGAAGCTGCATTCTTTAGACATGTTTGTTAACTTTTTTTGTTTGTTCTGCTTTGCTCCGTGAAAGGCCCCAGTTTTGGTCAATAGAAGGAGCAAAATAGGACAAGGCTTTACTTGCCCTCCTCTCTTGAATATGAACAGAACTTTCCTTAGGTGCAATCAATCCCAGAAAAATTGAATAATGGAAAACTGACGAATTAAGCTTTTGGCTGCTGCTGTAAGTCCTTGATTTAAAGTTGTAGGATCTGGGGCTCCTAATTGTTAATCGTGATTCCCGAGCACGCATTCCCCTTTATGCGATTGCTTACTCCATCGCAGCATGTTTTTAATTTTCTCTTTGTCAGTAAGTGTGAAAGTCGTTTTCTTCTATCCTCAATTATAAAATAACCCATTTTTTTAGCTCTCCCTTAAAAACTTTAGGTATATATTCTGGTTTCGACACCTTGATCTATAATTGTATCATCTTTCTTTTACTTTGTTGTTGGGTTTGTATCACCAAAAATGTAGATTTGGGTGTGGTTTTGTTTCATCAGAAACACAAGCCAACCGATCTATTTCCTTCTCCATATTATCAATATCGTTGAGCGCATTTATTTTATCCTTATCATGTAAAGAAGAAGAGAGTAGGATGGGTTGGTTGTTTGTTGTGTGGTTGACATATAAAGTTTTACAAAGGAGAGTCTTGAAAGCGTCAATACTTTATTGACTGCACATCGATTAAGCTCTATCAATCCTTACGGTAACTGTCGAAGCGAGTGTGTGGAACGACAGAATACAATGTCAACATTCCACTATCCTGAACAATTTTCTTCAGCTCAACCCATGACTTCGTGAAACTGTCATTTGAAAGAAACTGTTGTAAAATACGCCTTTACTTTCAGGTTAAGTGCGTGAGATTGTCCTTTTTCTTGTTGTTATTTTCTAATGTGATTTTTTTCCTATTTATACCATTTTCCTAAAGGGAATTTTGTGGTATTTGGAGGCACTCACCGGGAGCCGAAATGGGTTGTTATCTTGATAAGCTTTATTTCGTACTAATGCACGCATACTGATATCTCACTTCACTCTAGGAATTCCGTCTTCACCCGTTTCAAGTAGCCGCCAAGCTCCCACTCGAAACCAGTATCAATGTTGAGATTTATATGTCATTTATTACTAAATATCTTAATTGTCTTAAAATAAAATACAACAGAAACCGACTGAAGGAGCCAAAGAATCAATGCATGGATAGTTTTTTCGAGCAATTGCTAGGCGTACAATTCTTCATATCGTTGAATGCTTCTGGTGTGCAGGCAGTACCAAATTGACGCTAGACAATTTTCGAACATTATTGGCTCCAAACTATCGAGACTTGGCCAAAGCATGGCTGGCGTACTTTCACTTTCTGTACCATGGGACTTTACCGCGATCCTTGCTCTTATCATATCCCCATGACTACCTTATCCGGGATGAGCTCTTTTTAATTCGGTGGAATATTGGTGCCGCCGCTGGTGCTCAGAACGCTACCACTCCATCTGGAACTGAAATGGCAGACTGCATAATCTAAAGATAAAAGCACCGCTTCAGAGATGCGTAGATTCCTGGCTGAATAAGGCCATTTACAATTGGTAGAGGATACCTCTGAGTTGGTATTCCTTTGAAGCATGTAGCAATTTTAATCTGAGAACAGATTGACAGCAAACAGCTCAACACACCTGAGATGATTCAACATGTGCAGTTTCGAGAGAAGAATAGAGGACTAAAGGTAACTGCGCTTGCTTGTGCCGCTGTTACTGACAACTGGAAGCGAAGCTGAATTTTAATGCAGCTATACAGCGAGTATGAAATCGTTGATGAAACAGACTTTACCTTGAAGCACCCCGGAACAAGCGGAAGTGAATTTGAGGTCCGTATAGGATCCCATACGGGCCTTTGGTCACTCAATGCTGGAAACTCTCGACTAATCGAATGGCTGACAACCATGCCCACACCTCAAGGAGTGCCGTGGTACCTTCTTTGAGACCCATTGACACGCATTGGCAGTGGCGGCGGTGACGGCAATCCACAATTCTTAGATGAATTTTTATGACCCACATCAGTGGCAACTATTTTCTGCAACTTTATTTACTGCAAATCAATTGAAAGCACACACTGAGATAATTGTTTTAAAGCCCCATCAATCCTTACGGCAACAGTTCCTCCAGTTGTAAGAAGATTCTGCTTTGGGTAACTGCTGAAGCGTGTGTGTGGAACAACAAAACACAGTTTCGACATTCCACTATCCTCCACAATTTTCTTTAGCTCAACCATTTTCACCCCGTGACTTCGCGAAACAGTCATTTGAAATAGACTAACTGAAGGAATCAACGAATCGATACATGGATAGTTTTTTCGAGCGGCTGTATAGAGAACATTGCTATCCGTACAACTCTTAATATCTTTGAAGGTCTGCTTTGGGCGTGCGGGTAGGACCAAATCAATAGTAGCGGCAGCAGTGTCATCAAGTGAGCGAATTTTGAATGTGCCTCCTTTGGATAGTTGGCGATGAGCAAAGGATTCAAACAAATTTCCACGAAGTGAAGAAAGTAGCGTTTCGCCATCAGAGGCGAGTAAAAACGTATGTAGCTTGCTTTCCTCCTGCGTGATGAAAACTTCGAGAGCTTTTTCCACGATATATTCTGCAAGTACAAAGTTAGAAACATATTATGCTTGATTGAAACACTTGACCTACCTGAAGCAAATTGAAGAGAAAAATCATGATAATCATCGGAAATTACGAAATGGATTATCAAGTGACTAATTTCGTCTTCTTTTGACAACGACCCATCTACCATAAGTTGGAACTTGTCAATATTCAACCGGCCAAGCGCCTGCTTAATTGTTCCATGTAGCCGGTCGGGTTTTTCGAACACAAAGCGTGCGATTCCACCAATCAAATTGAAACGTTCTTCGACTATATCCCCTGATAAATCATACATAGCTCGAGCTGCAAGCAGTTCTTCCAAATTCCAAACAGGAAGATAGAAGAGAGGGGCCGTTTTTGTGAACTTGATGAACTCTTTGTAGTGCTTTCGAGCAGGCGAGGCAACAACGATAGTTATAGCACCAACAGCTGATGGGCCATCAGGAAGTGTGTCGGTGAGGTACCACGTTTCTGTGGTCATAAGAAAGCGGCGCTTGACTGGAATGAAGTCTGTGTAGACATAGCAACCTGATTCAGAGAATACGTAAATGTCACCACCATCCTTGGATCGATGCAGAACAATAGTCTTCACGTTCTCCATTTTGCGCAACCTCCACATGACATAAAACAAAAATACACTCTTCCCGATCCCAGGGTTTCCAGTGATTGCAAACCCCGTTGTTCCCCTTATATCACTATTCTTAATACCCTCTTGTACCTTTTCCCAAATAATTTGAAACATATGAGAATAGCATTTCCTTATAAATAACTGCTTCGGGATTTCTTGGCAGAAAGTGGGAGTAGGATTGAATGTCAGACAATCGCCAACAGGAGCCACACTCGAGAGACAATTCCAAAAATCAGACAGTTTGGCCAATACATTGATATCCATCGCAGTTAATGATTGTAAAGAAACGGCTGGTGCTGGACAGACCATTAAATCGAATATCGCAAACAGAACAATCACTCACAAGTCTTCTTTGGGACGACAGCATAAAGCGCACTCTCTTCATCAGCATGCCCGTCACCGACAGTACCAGTAACTCTGAGTGGCTTCTTGGTAGGGTCGATGATGTCTTCTCTTGATGAGTAGACTTCCAACTGCGCACACGAGACCCCCTGCAACAACCCGTCCTTATTCTTCCCCCAAATCGCGTCTCTGAAGTCCGCCACGTCAGCCTCAGCGCTGATAGAGACGGTGTCTGCACCGACCCCCTGGTGCGCCTTTCCTGCGGCATCAGTCAGATAGTAGCACACCTTCATTTTTGTTGACTTTATTAATAAATTGGTCGCAAAACGCGCAAAACACCCTGCTGCATGTCTCACGGCTTGTCGTACGCCAAACTACGCTGGATTACGCGATTCTACGTTGAAATAAAGTTGAAAAAAATTGAAGCCATTTTTTTTCTGAAGTCAACATAAATTGCCAGGTCCACGAACCCAGCACTATTGGTCCATATGCCTCCTTTTGGAGCGACCAACACGGTAATGCCGATAATAATCGCGAGTTTGTATATTTGGATGCTGGTTGTTTATTTTGTTGTTCTAACGGTCATTTATGAAAGAAGTTGCACGATTCATTTCACCAAACTCGGAAACTCAAAACCAACGTTCAATCCTTCGTTGAACCTAAAGTCCAATAAATACGCGTTCTCCAATTTCCGAATCTCTTCAGGAACCATCCCACTTAAGCAATTCTGCCTCACATGAAACTCTTCAATCATAAACAAATTCCCAATCTCCTTGGGAACTGTGCCGCTCAACTGATTCTGTGATAGGTTCACGAACCGTAGATTCAACAAGAGTCCCAATTCTGGCGGGATAGGCCCAGAGAGCCTGTTTCCATACAAAATCAGTGTCTTGAGTCTCGAAAGTTGTTTGATCTTTGAAGGGATTCTGCCACAGAGTGCGTTTCCGTAGAGACTGAGTGTGTTGAGTTTCACCAGATCCATCAGAGAAATAGGGATTTCGCCCACGAGACCACAGAATGTAAGATTCAAATGAACGAGGGAAGAAGAAAGGAGGCCTAATGAGTCTGGGATGCGAGAGCCGTTGATTTGTTCCTTATAACTCCAGTACAAGCTTGAGTATTGTGTGAGATACAGCTGGGTGTAGGCTGATTGATAGTTTGACTGTGCTTTGAAGATTGATAAATCCAATGCTGAAGGGGCTTCGTTGACTTTGGCGTGACTGGCATTTGATGTTGAAGGTGGAAGTGGATGGAATCGCAGCAAGTTTGTCTTTGCGAATGAAACGGAAGAGGTAACACTCCTGAATTGAGTTGAAATACTACTCAATCTTTGAGTATGTGGTGGCTCGATCCAGGAAAGGATTTGGCTAAGAAGTTCGTCAGGTAGACTTGTGAGCATCACACTAACATAAAAAAAACTATAAAATAATAATAATGATGATATGAATTTTATGTAAGGCATACGTTATTTTTTAAACAAAAAGCGCGGCGCCAATCAATGCGGCCATTCCCCCAGCAACTCGTCCAGCCGAAGACTTGGCGCTTGTGGTTTGCGCAGTAGCAGACGTTTGAGTTCCAGTCGAAGAAGAAGACGAAGAGGAAGAAGAAGACGAAGACCCTTCTTTGGGTGTGCAAGCGGCGCCGGACTTAACCAACCCAATGTGGTAAAAGCTGTAAGTCGCATCGGGTGGATTAAAGTTGACAAACGTGGCATCCTTGGCGTGCTTCATGTCGTAGACACCACCATCAAACTCCAGCTTCATCTTGTCGAATGGAATAAAGATTGCTTGTGGCGTTCCGTTGGGAACATGAAAGTCAGAGAGCTTTACATACGCGGAATCTAGAAACCATAGATACATTAGGAGCCGATTCCTTGGTTTTCAAACACTTCAAATATTCACCTTTTGTACGAGCGGTACAAGCCGTATTTTTCTGAGTCAACGTCAAATAGACGTCAGACCTGGCGGGCATTGACACATTCAAGTAAAGTCCTTGGTACAGACTCAAATCCATGCAAACAGCAACCCCGAAATCATTTGAACTTCGTTGATCGTCCCACACAAACTTGTAGTAAAAGTAGTTGCTGGCCAGAATTTCAGGTGGGTGCAACCCCTTGTCACCGTCACCTGGAGCCTTTTCCCAACCTGGAATCACATCAACGTGGCCAGACGACGAAGCAAAATTGAATTGGATCTTGGATCCTCCGTCAACCCCATAGTCTCCACCGTTCAAGTTGAGAGTTTTTTGGTTTCCAAATGAGTCCTGTTGACAAAAAGAAAACAGCGGTTAGTTTTGAGTGTTTCTCTCTTTTAAGTTGCTGATTCTTTGCTAACCGCTCTCGATTGGTCAGCCGTTCTAGTTGTAGGTGATGGAGAGGGGTCAGTTACGGTCTGATTGAACCTACTGCCGATAGTCAAAAGACGCTAATTGCTCACCTTGGCCTCATATCATCGACTAGAAGCTCACACGTTGGAGAGACTGTCAGTGCAGCAGACACAAAGGGAACAAGAACTGAGGCAAGGAGCGAAAGTTGCATTTTGGGAAATGTAATTTTTACAATCGCTTTTTGATTGGTTTGTTCCTTTTGGGGCGGGAAACAAGGGCGTTCGTTCTGTGACGTCACCCTTTAATAACTTCTTTTTAACAGCGCTTTGGTAGCAGTGGCGTGTAAGTAATCAAGAACTTACAACAAAAAAATAAAAAATGGTCCAGCCAAAACACCAACACAAGATCAGATCCATGAAGCCAGGCGAAGAAGCCATCGTCATTGACATTCTGGCAACGGCATTCACTCGCGATGAGTTCCAGAGCTGGGTCCATCCCGACGAAGAAAAGAGACGCTCTGCAATGATCCAACTCTTTACTTCGGTCGTCAACAACCGATCTCAAAACACCATTATTGAAGTCACGGAATCTTTGGGCTCTGCTGCTATTTGGATTCCCTACGAGAACAAGGAAGAGGAAGAAGAGGAAAGGGAAGTTGTGCAGCCACCACCTCCACTGCACCCAGATCCGGAAGTCGGAACTGAGGCTCCAAAAAATGAGCCGCGTTCACGACCTCCACTCAGACAAGAAGTCCTCGACATCTTCAATGCCGTTGACCCAGCGGGTCCTCCAATGCCGTATATTTACTTGGATTTTGTTGGTTCCAAAGAAGTTGGAACTGGTGGTGGGGAAGCGTTAATTCGACATCGGTTGAATTTGATTGACACTGATTCGGATATTCCGAAAGTAGCCCTATGGACCGGAAACAAAAAGAATATTTCTTATTATTCTCGTTTTGGGTTTATTGTTTATTCTCAGGCGTTGGAAGGTAGCGATCGGGAGAACAATGCATGGTGGATGGTGCGTGTCAAAGATGAATAAATATCAATCAAATCGCAACTCGAGAAAGCTCAAATTGAACTCTAGTCTCGGAGTCTCGTGTTGCAAAGCAAATAGGACGAACCTTGTCATTCCAAATTCTGACATGCCGCTGTCAAGCCGAGTTGTGCCAATCACAGCACTTGACTGGTCATCGACAAGTCGGGCACATTGAATTCGTCGAATTATTCGCACATTGGATCCTCCGGTACCCTCCTCCACTGATAGTTGTTGCTTCGTAGCTGCCCATCATGTGGTCAGAAATTTTGATGCATTTAATCAGCTTTTTGACGGCATATAAGATCCAAGAACAAAGCAATCAAAGTTGCTAACTGAAAATGACACACTTAATTCTCGCCCTTCTCTTCCTTGTTTGCGCCGTGGTCTTGCCTACTGTCGCTAACACAGGCGCGGTCATTTCCGAGTCGGTCGCTTCCGAGTCGCCTGGCGTGAAAGCAATTCCTCCTCAACCGTCCTGGGTGGCAACTTCAAAGACATGGCAAACAAAGGCAACCCGTTCTCTTAAAACTACTGGTATACTGATACTTAATTTCCCTTATGTGTCTACTCGCATAACCCAACCCCTGACTATCTAACCTAATGTTCGTACAGCTACAGCCGCAACGCTTCCTGTTTACACGCCATCAGTTTCATTTACACAAACCTATACTCCAAAGAAGACCACCGCCGGAACCAAGACCTCTGTATTCAGTCCGACACCAACAGCCTCCATTCCAAAGGCAACAAAAACTTCAGTGACTTACACACCGACTTCTACCGCCATCTATACTCCATCATCGAGTACAAAGAAACGTACGACAAGTGCGAAAACAAAGACTTCCGTGTTCACGCCAACAGCCACTACTCCAAAGTCGACACCAACTCCCAACACTCCAGTCACCTATACACCAACAGCTAGTGCAACAAAAACAAAGACTTCCATGTTTACGCCGACAGCCACTATTCCAAAGTCAACGCCAGTAACTTACACACCAACATCGCCTGCCATTTATACTCAATCAAGCACGAAAAAGAGAACCAGAAGCACCAAAACAAAGACATCCCTGTTCACGCCAACAGCCACTACTCCAAAGTCGACACCAACTCCTAAAACTCCAGTCACCTATACGCCAACTGCAAGTTTCTCAACAACTCCCAAAGCTCCCTCGTTTACTTTAACTACCACCTTCACTCCTTGGAGCTCTCCAACGCCAACGGAAACGTGGACACCGTATTCATGGACGTATGTTGCACCGCCACCACCAACGGAAACAGTCGCTGAAGATGTTACGACTGTTTTATCCGAGACTATTGCGACCTGAAACTCTGACGCCATTTAATCCGATTGACGAGTTTAGGATTACAGCCACCACCTCCACCACCACCACCACCGTCGAATTGTCTCCAGCCTGAATTTCTCATTGTAACTTTTCTTGTGTGTGTTTTGTTGATTGATTCGCTTCCATTTATCCTATCCAAAAGAAAAAATATATCACGCTTGCCCTCCTTCTACATCCAGTAACATAGTTAAAAAAGCAATAGAACCCACTCATGTTTTTTCTTTTTTTTTTATTGAATGTTGGGAAATCACAGTTGTCATCTTTGAGTTGGGGTGGGGAATTACAGCTGATTGCAAAAAAAATGCAACCGGCAGCCAAAAAAAAATAAAAATTATTGTGAAAAAACAGTGAAATTATAGTGAAAAAACAGTGAAATTATTGTGAAATTATTGTGATTTTACAGTTGAACTTTGCTCGGCTTTTGAGCACGTGCCAATTGCAGTGTTGCACGCGCCCTGCCAAAAACTTCGAAACAATTAGCCTGCAAATGGCTTACTCGAAGGACCTCCGCTTACTTGTTGTTTTGGATATGGTTGACAACATCACTGTCACAGAATCTGCAGCCAAGTATCGTATTCATAAAGCCACAATATTGAGGATTCGAAATTGCTGGAATCAATATGGGCTACTATTCAACCCACTCGCAGGGTTGAAAGGAATCAAACGAGTAATGTGCGAGAGGACTGTTAAGGTTTGCTCTTGAAAATGAACAAGGATTGGTTCTCTGACATGTCCCCAGCACTTGCAGTTCCTCTTTCGTCAACGCGCCGACTGGTATATATTTGAACTTCAAGAAGAATTGGAGGCCGCCACCAGGAAGAAAATATCAATTGCAACGGTCTGGAGGTGCTTACATCGTATCGGAATGACCTACAAGCAGGTAATTTGTTTTTGCAGAGCTCTTCTTTATTTACAATCGTTGCAGCTCTCTCATAGGGCATCCGAACGAAATGAGGCTCAACGTGCTGCTTTTTTGCAGTTCATTGCGCAGTTCAACCGTAACGAATTGATCTTCTTTGATGAGGCTGCATGGAACGAAAAGTCGCTAGAGCGGCGACGGGGCTATGGATTGAAAGGCATGCGGGCAGTTTGTACAACGCCTTTTGTTCGAGGACTGCGATACACAATTCTGGCCGCTTGCTCTTTATCCCACGGTTATTTGGCTCATCAAATACAGCCGGGCTCCATGAATTCCGAAGATGTGCTATCTTTCCTAGTCGAAAAGCTGGTTGGTTGCACATTTGAGTTGAACTGTGTAACTGTGTACTCAATTTTCAACTTAGCTTCCGAAGTGCAACAGATACCCTGCTCCAAACTCCGTTCTTGTCTGTGATAATGCTCGAATCCACAAGGATCCCGATATTCAGCAGGCTTGTTTCGATGCTGGAGTACTTCTTATTTTTTTGCCACCATATTCACCCGACTTGACACCTATTGAGCCTTCCTTCTTTCATGTGAAGCAGTGGTTGAGAAGAAATAGAGAATGGGTGCAATCAAAGGACCGTTATTATGCAATCAATGCTGCGTGTGTTTCGTTCTCTCCAGCGCTTGCTGATTCATGCTATAGATATTGCAACTTTCGATAACTAAATAAAACATAATACAATGGATTTTATTCAATGAAAACAAAGGATATGAGCAAGAAATTCAAGGGAAGTTGATTATTCAAAGTCATCAAAAAACCCTTCCAATCTGTCAGAAACGCGACAACGAATGTTCAACTCCTCGCTGGTTCCAAATGACTCCAAAAGCTTGCCTTGCATTCCGAATTGAACTCCAGAAACATATCCTGTATAAGTGCAATTACTGAATCGATCAAAAGGAAAGCTAACCATTTCCAACAAAGTGGTAATGGTGTCATCTGGACCAACGAAAAGAACATCAGGGTGAGCTCGCAGAGAGAGATTTCCTTCAATTCGTCTTTCCAAAGCCATTCGAGCAGTCCCTAATTGAGATGGTGTTGAGGATTGGGCAACAACTGCTGGAACAATTGTGTGTGCAGTCGCATTAGATGTATTTGGTTTTGGCAACTGTTGCTGCAAAGCACCATCAGCAGCAATTGGAACGGCTTGAAATGCACGAGAATAAGGTGGCTGACTGACATTAACCGCATGAATAGAGTCAAACAAGGGGAGATCGGGGGGGCTCGACAATGTTACGTTAGTCTGTTCTGGGTCATTCTTGAATACTGTTAGTTGACACCGAACCCTTTTTCAAACACTTACTCCTTGTGCTTTTCATCTATCTACTTTGCAAGTGTTTACAACGCGGCGCCGAAGCTCGATTTCCGATTGAAATACGGCTGCTGGCTGGCTGCTGACTAAAGCTCGCTTTGCTGGAGCTAATTGCTGGCGAGGACGTGGCGCTATTGGTGGTTTCAGCACTGACGTTCAAACAACAAGAAAAAAAATTGTTCATATGTGACACTACCAGGAACGTCATTTGCCGAAACCGCTTTGAAAACAACAAACGTACTGGTCCCTGTAAATTTGAAGTTCTGGAGGCGAAGTTTGAATTGATCATCATGGCTGATGGTCTCAGGGTTATTTGATTTGCTTGCACGAAAGCCAAGCTTCACAAGTGGAAACCATTCTGGCATTCTTTCCCCCACACGTTTAAGAAACATTTGACTGGTCAATGATTCCATCTCCTTTGGGTTGACAGGAATTGCTGTTGCATCCAACTGCTTCAATGTCCCACCAAAAACAAGGCATGTCACTGGAATCACTACAAGATTATAGCATGCTGTTACGAGGTGGTTTATTTTACTATCTGATTGGATACTTACAAATGTCGGATTCAACTTTGATCTTCTTTGTTGGGTGAATGTCCGAAGAATTGTCATTTTCACTGCTCAAGCTGTGAGTTTCGCTGGACAAGCCTTGCTTCTTGCTTAGTGGAAGCAATGTGGTGAATTCTTGATTGGTATTCTCCTTTTCATTGTTGTCATCCTCTAGATTCTGGTGAGTTGCAAAAACAAAGCGAAGTAAAACAAATAAAACTCACCAGCTGTAATCAATTCCACTTGTTTTCTGTTTGCATCGAAATCAGCACGATGCCTGTGACAGAGTGAAATGTGTGCTCTTGGGCGAACGGCTGGTTGGGAATCATGTTGACGAGAGATCACAAAAGGAATCTCTTTGTCTTTCACAATGGCTCCACGATTTCCTGTTGGGCCGCGATTACTGGAAGGACAACCACAAATGCTATTGTTCTGAAAAAGGGATTAAGTCCGGCCCTTCAATTTTCAATATTTGGATGTGAGTGATCCTTACTTTCTTGCAATCAAAGCACTCATTGCAAAAATAGCAGACTGCGCGATTCACGCTCATGTTTTGCGAATGAATTTACAAAAGACACGCTCAAGACACTTCTTATTTTGTAAGGGGTGCATGCAACACTGTAATTGGCATGTGCTCAAAAGCCGTGCAAAGTTCAACTGTAAAATCACAATAATTTCACAATAATTTCACTGTTTTTTCACAATAATTTTTATTTTTTTTTGGCTGCCGGTTGCATTTTTTTTGCAATCAGCTGTAAATCGTTTTTTGCAGATTTAAAAGCGTGTTTTAAAAAGCCTGTTAACCAGCCTGACACGCGTTGTGGCCGTATCTGTATTTTCGACCAGACAAAAAAAGCAATTCATTGCGTTAACTGGCGTGTAGGTCTCTACTGTTGGAAATGTGTGTTGATAACTAAATTAAAAATTGATAAGACAGTAAACAGGTCCCGTTGGCGGAGTGGTTAACGCGGTGCCCTGCTAAGGCATTTCCCTCTGGGAGCGCAGGTTCGAATCCTGTGCAGGACGCTTATTGGGTGGGGTGTTGTAGCCTCTTGCGATGATTTTATGCAAAGTTGGTTCAAGGAGAAACAACGAAAACGGCTTTCAAACAATGGACAACGCACACAACCCCCCCAACGCCGTTCACAAAAGCAGTGAGTAATTAGTTATGGTTTCCTGTCTGTCTCCTACTTGATTCTCATAAACCATATGGCTAGGGTACACAGAAACGAGTAGTCAAGTTTTATTTTTTGCATTATTTTATTGCTCTTCCCCGCCTGTTTTTAGAACCATGAATGGGAAACTAGTTTGGGTGAATGCGTCATGTGATTGAGGCCTGTGACGCGCTCTATGACGAACGATGGACAAGTGGCGCACAGATTTGTAGCCCTTCAAAAACCGCGGGAGATGGTTTTGGGGTGTCTGTTATTGTATGGAGGAGGAGTGAGGGGAGTGAACGATGACGTCCTTTGGAACTTTGGGAATTTATTATTCTTACACACAAATAAATCAAATAAGTATAACAGACAGATAGATAAGGCAGATAATATAATGTGAGATAGAGAATAAGTGGGAATAAATAGGGGCTTAGATAGTGTTAGTAATGAGGGAGGTAATGAGGGATACGACAGGTTTGGCAGACACTCTATCCCATATCCATAACATTCATGTTGTTCACTTTGTGAGCCAAATCCACCATTGACAAGCATGTTGGCAAACTGCATAACATGCTTGAGTTTCAAAGAGTGTGTCTGGAAAATATTGATTGTATAGTCGATCCAAACCACCTACACTCATACATAAAACATAACAATAAAAAAAGAATAAAATAAAAATTATTGAAGGCATCAAACGTCTCAATCAAAGCACACGTGGTAGAAATCTGGGAAGATGCTTTGGAACAAACTCGAAACCATATCCATAGCATTGAAAATGCTCATTTCCTGATATATTAAATCCCCCACAAAGGTAACCAATAGGAAAGCCGCGTGACGTACATACTATACCACTGCCAGAAAGACCAGGAGTTGATAGAGCCGAGAGAATTACATGTCCCATGATATCTTTTCCCATAATTTCTGCTGTGATGGCACAGTAATTGTGCTCAAACTCCTTGTCTACACCCAAAATTCCAGGAAATCCGAATATATGGACTGGCAAATTAGGGCGATAATCAGCAACACTCAATACACTCTTCTCTAGTGTGCAATCGGCCGACGCAGGTACTCGAAATATCATAAAGTCAAATGAACCACTAGCTGCCCAGCAGGTTGAGTCGTCAAGGACAAATTCCAAGACAAACTCCAAGACAGAGCTTCCAGTATATTGTTGGATTGTAATTTTAATGGAATCGCTTGAAGATTCGCGGTCGACTTTGGACCTTGTTACCAAATGCGCAGTGCCATGATGAATTTTCTTGTACCGAGCAACTTCTTGTTTGACATGACTCAAGACAGCGTTATCAGTTCCCAGCAGATGCAAATTTGTGAGGATGTACAGGTCGCCGTCTGCTTTGTCGATGATGATTCCCGTTCCGCTGAATTTGTCGCAGGAGATGTGAACGACAGATTTCCAGATGCGGGTTTTGACATCGGGACGGATGCCGCACGTGATGGCCAGCGGATTCTTGCTGGTGGCCGCCAAGCCCGCCACGGGCGAGTCGGGCCGCAGTGGAGGCTGAGGGCGCCGACGTCGGGCGGCACGCCAAGCCGGCGGCGCGCGGCGTCGGCGGCGGCGGCCGCAAGCACATCAGCCACACTAGTAAGCGGACTCTTTCTGGGCTCGCCGCGGTCGTCAAAGTGCGTCTGGATCTTGATTGGCGGGTGCGCCAAGTAGCGCACAAAGAGGGCGTGGTTGGCCATTGATTTGGCTAAAATTTTATTTCTTTTATTTCTTCGGTCAGCCAAAGGGGTCAAACTCATTCAGCCTTTGATTTCGCTTTTGCGTCGTGCTGCTGCCCCCCCGCTCACTGCCATTCACTGCGTTGCTGCCATGGAATTGCGCTGCATTTACACCAAGGGGTACCATTGTCGGTTGTTGAACAGCAGCTTGCGTGTGTTGCTGAACCATTGAGTTTGCTGCGTTCCACCCGCTTCCATTTGTAAAAAGATCAGGAGTGCCACCAACTCCTGCATTCGGGAACGCCGTTGTTCCGCCACTCATTACAGATATTGAAGAATGCTGAGGCGGGAGTGACGACATGTTTCCAAAGTGCTGTAGGGACGGTTTATGATGTATTTGATGTTGTGGGGCAGGCGGTCCCACCAGAGTTGGAATCAGAGATTCCTGCATTCCCATATTCACAGTGGTTGACGGTTTCACGGCAGATACAGCTGATACCGACGATGTCGCCGCGCCCCAGTTTGCAAAATTATTTGATGTGTTTGATTGAGATGTTCTTGTTGTTTGTATTGCATTGGAAGTCGCGGGTTGGTGGTCGAATTCAACCCAATCATCCGTGAAGCCATTCGATTTGGCCATATTGCTAGTAGCTGATAAATTTTGAGAAGATGATTTCATCGGAGCTGTATTCGTTGAAGAGGATCCCCTGACGAGACTTCAAATGGGAAATATCAGCTTTCCGAGTGAATTTTAAGAGATCAGAAACCCTTACCTAGCAAAGTCATCCGGTTTCGGAGACACATCTGTGGTATTAGTAGTTCCACCTTCCGCGGCCGTCGATTGAGAAGGAGTGTCCATGCTCTTGACTTCCTCCAAAAACTTTGTGTGTTGCTCCTCAATGCGATCCGTCAACTCGCGAATCACTTTCATAAACTTCTTGAACTATCCAAAAAACGACAAAAAATGTTAAAAAAACACTCAGGTCCGAAAAAAAAGAAGACCAACAGAAAGAAGAAGAAAAAAAAGAAACGAAAAAAAAAACCTGCTTCACATTCAAAACTTGATCCACAGACATTTTCCAAACCTCCGGCAACACTTCCCCCGCAACAACCTCTCTATCCACATGCCGCGAAACCTCATCATACACTGCCAAAATCGCAAGCAAAAGCCCCGCCTCCCTGACCTTGTTTTGTTTCAACACGGGAATGAGTTTCTCCACAATCGTGAATTTATCCAAGATTTTGAGCATCCCGTGGATTGTAATTAAGCATGCGATTCGGATACTTAGGCTGGTTGTGCTTAGGTAGATTGCTTGGATTTTTGGGAAGAGGATGGATTTTGTTGACGTGAAATCTAGCTTGGAGAGGAGAGAGGGGATCATTTTGATGGCTTGTTCTTGGACTTGTGGGACGGGGATATCGAGGGCGCTATAGACGAGGGGCATTACGTCTATAGCAGCACAAGTTTTTTGTTTTTTGTTTAATCAGTCAATATGAAACGGCGGTCAACTTAAAGAGCCAAAACCTTGTTTGAAAACTTCAGCCGATGGGACCTTCTTCAAGAATATATCCATTCGCGAAAGGAGCAGTAAAATAGCTTGCGGGGGGTCTGGTTTTTTTTTAATCCAATTGTTATTAACAATTGGATCATCAAAAAAACAAACTAAATTTAGGCAAACCTGTGATTTTAAATACAGATTTCAGTGCAGGTAGTATCCTTGCATTGAATTCTTCATTCGTGCTGTGTTCGCTGATCCAGAAAATATTAGGTAGGACAAATGGCGTCTGGATTTTTTTTTTTAATTCGGTTAAGTTGCAAGCTTGGAATGTTTATCCCTCACCATGAGTGGATCCTTTATTTCGTTCAATAGAGCCGGTAGAATTTTTCGGTTTACCAGTTTCATTGAGAACTGTTTATAGAAATTTCGGTGAGTAATGGGCATCAAAAAAGTAATATTGAAAGTCCTTCTCAGCACTTCGACGATACAAGAATGGAAATCAAGAAAAGAAGTAATCCACCGACTTATCGGCGATAGTACGGCCCAAATACGTACCTGTGGCAACATTTTGACAAGCCCCTTCAAGAACTGCGCTTTACTGATTTGATTCTTTTCCACAAACGCTTCCAAAAAACTGATTGTGGAAACGAGGATATTATCAAAGAATGCCGACGTTTGGAATTCGGCAAGGGATAATCGAGATGCAGGGTCTTTTTGGATCATTCTTTGTAGCGGTTCTACAAATAATGGTTTTTTTTTCCTCAGTATGTTGAAATGGTACACGTGTGTGGGGTTCTCGACTGAGAGTTGGGATTCGTGACAGAGATGGATTAGGTCTTCAAGCAATTATTCACCGCCTTCGGCAGTATCTTTGTTCGAATAAAAGTTTGACACGGAGTATTCACGCAACAAAAACAACACACCGACAAGAGAAGATGGAACGTTCTTTGCAACATCAACATGTAAATGAACCGCCCCAACTTTCGATCGATAACTTTGCAGATTATCATTCGTGTAAAGCGGCGAAACGCCCTGATTAAAGATTGCATAAATGAGACAGCCCAACGACCAAATATCCGAACGAGAATCAACGCGAGAGTCCAACACTGCTTCTGGCGCCAGAAAGTCCAATGACGGAGAACAGAACGGAGGATAATTGGATAAATAGAAGGTGGAATAGCCGTCAGCCGAGTTTGAACACGACTGTGCAAATGTGAAGGCAGCTATCTTCCAGTCCCCCTTTGCATTAATAAAGATTGATTCCGGCGACAGACAAGCGTGGATCCACTTGTTCTGATGCAAGAATTCGAGTCCTTTGATGACCTGCAAAAGACCCTTTTGGATCTCGATTTCATCTAGTTCCAGAGTTTGTTTCTGCCTTTTATCGACGTTGGACCAGTTCCCGAGCACATTCGCCAAGCAGCCAATCAGCGGCTCTGAAGCAAACGAGAGAACACTTTTGGAGTCATCCGCTGGTTCTGAGACTTCCAGTAGTGAAGGATGTCTCAAGCGGGACAGAGTTGCAACGTCTCTCTTGAGCAAATCGCAGGTTTCCTTGTCCTTTTTTTCGTAGACAAAAAGAGAAGAAGACTTTTGCGAGCTTTTCTTTGTTGCTGAATATACTTTCCAGTGGAGACCTTTGGGACCCAAAAAGTTGTAGCGTTAGTTTAGATTGGAGCTAAACAACCAAAGCAATCGGACCTGCGCCGCCGGACCCAATCTGTTCTCCGACTTCGAATGCACTCACGGTGGCGTTGAGTCCCAGCCACTTGAGCATTGGTTTTGGTTGGTCAAATGGGAGAACAAGGAGAACAATGCCAAACTAAATAAAAAAAAACATATATAATGGCTGATTCAACTCCAGTTTTGATTTTACAGGTGCTCTAGCTTTGGATAGTTTTTGGACTGTTCACCATATAATGTGTTCATATCAAAAAACAAAGGATCCTCTGATGCTTCAGTTTTCATCTACAGTCTGTTCGTTTCTGGCTGTTGCAATTACCCTTCTTACACTGTCTCTTGTGGCTTTTATGGTCTACGTCCACGATGGAAAAATTCTTATTCAAGGTCCCAAGAATATACGCTTGCTTTTGTTTCTCATCTGCGTTTCGGTTTATTTTGGTGCAGCCTCAATGGATTCTCAAGAAAGCACTTTTTCGACGCGGATTACGCGATCTACGTTCTTTGCGTTGTCCCTTGTTTTAAACATGGTAAGAAACTCTTCGCTCAGTGGTCACGAGAGATTTACCATGTTTCAAAAAAAAAAACCCCCCCCAGTCATACAATTGGCTGAGAACAATCGACATTATCCACAACTACTCTTCCGTAACCGTTGTTCGCGGCTTTCATGCGCTTCTTTATATTACGTATATTGTCTGTTTCTTTCCTCCCTGCATTCAAGCGCTTCCCCTGAAATTCAAGGACGCCTTGTTATACCACAATGTCACCACTGCTGTTTCAGCAACGCTTGTTTTGATTCTAGAATCCTTTTTCGCCTTCTCATGCGCAAAACAGCTTTCTGAAAAGACGTTGCAAATTCGGGAATTGAAAGGGGAAGATTCAAAGGCAGCATTATACTACCCGATTGTTGCCAAATACGGTATATGGACTTCGGGTGCTTCGTTTGTAGCTCTAGGGCTTTACATTTTATATGTATACTTGAATGCAACGGCGCATCATGCTGATAACTTGCAATTTATGGGTACCATCTTGATTCTCACTGAACTTGTCTTGGGGGTTGTTCCCTTCTCTCTTGTTGCAATGAAGGTGAAACTGGTTTTGGTTTCCAAAGGAAAGATTGTTGGGTTGAGTAAATGTTGAGCAATAAAAGTGCAAACAAAAACGACCAAATGCGCAGTAATTATAACATTTTTCTTTTGTTTTTTAATGGTTCTGCGCAAGCTCACTGAAATATCCCAACAAATCATCCATGGTAAACTCAACTTTCAACCCTGTATCAGAATAACAAAGCGCAATCAGTTCCTCATACCGCTTCAGATTCTTTGCACACGCTTCCTGAATTCCACGCCACACGACTTGCAACAATGAACCACTGTGGCTGTTTGTTCCAGCCTCTTCCTCCGTGGCTGTAAAACTCTTTTCCACCTTCTTGTATAATTGTTCGAGGCCCTTTTTGATTTCTTTTCCAGGATACTTTTTCAAAACGTCGCGGAGAGATACTTTGTGTAGGTGGAATGAGACTTCTTCTGGCGCGTTTGATTTGAGAAGATTCTCAACGTTTTCAAAGAATTCCTGGAAAATAAAAACGCGGCAATGTTGAGTGAATAAGAATAACACAAGGCAGGGTGTGCACTTACCAAGAGCTTTCCCAATGGTTTTCGAATAACAATTTTGATATATGCCTCCACATTCACGTCATAAAGGACTTTGGAAGCCTTGACAAACTGTTCGAGGCCGGCAATCTTTCTGGCTCGGATCTCAGAGTGAAAGTGGTGCATGTTTTCTAAATCATTTTTTTAGCTCTTGATATAATCGTGAAAGTATTTTTTAAAAAAAAGAATGCAAAACTAACCAATAGTCAATATATGAACATTCAAACTCTCTTTATCATCCGTTTTTGATTCCCCCTTTCCATCATTCTGGTCCTTGGCCATAGCTTCCAAAGTATCGAAAATACACTTCACAATCCTTGAATACGCGTTACTCACTACCGTCCTGGCCTGTCCTTGTGGCAGCGATGTTCCATCAACACATTTTTCCATGTGATCCACAAACTTTGGGAAAGTGCGAATGAAGGGGAGGATTCCTTGGCGCTTACGGAACGTGACTTTGGTTTCTTCGATTCCTTTGATTTGTTCATCCTGTGACAAGAAGCCAAAACAAAAGTCAAGATGTTGCAATATAATTCCCTCCCCCGCCAAAAAAAAAAAATAATTACCACAAAGCGTTCAAAATTGAGCACGGCTTTTGTCATTAGGAGATCCATTTGATACACGAATCCAGTGTACACGGTGTTTGCGTACTTGTTGATACATTCTTCAATATGCACCATGATTCCAACAGTATATGTTTGATCGTGTTTCAAACCCCAGTCCAAAAACGCGCAAATGTCATCGTGGATATCAAAGATTGCATCATATAGTTCACTTTTGAGATAAAGATTGCACTGTCAGAGTATAAAAAGAAGGCAAGGAATAGACAGGGACTATACCTGAACTTATTCTGAGCTTTTAACTCCTTCAATTTTTCCCGCGGATTGTGTAGATTCTCGAGCCATTCGTATGAGAACTCAAGATCTTGAACGGTTCCTTCTTCCGGCTTTCGCAGATTAAAAAAGTCCATTACAAAGTTCATTTCGCAGATTATCATGGGGCATAGAGATTTGTAGACTTCAATCATTGCCTAGACGTGGTATGTATGGGAACTTTTAACGCAAAATTGATTGGGTGCGGCGATGGTACCTCATCAGGCCAAATCTTATCATCATCCGCCCGATCACCGCGCTTAATTGTTCCTCCGCCTCTCGTTATACCTGTCGTAGCCGCCTTTCCGCTGGTTTCTTCATCTGTGTCAACTTCCATAGATGTAGTTCCTTCAGGTCGTGTACTCTTTTTGCGCCCCAGTACATTCCATCCAACACCTTTCCCCTTTTCAAGCATATTGGATCCCATCGCTGTCAAAGCATTTGTGGCTGCACTTGACACTGACACTTGAGGAACAATGAAAACTGTAGAAAACTATTCAGATAAATAAAATAAAACAACACGCATTTTGAATAATTACCATAATCCTGCTCTTCAACAGTCGGCTTCCTTTTTGTATGCAGGGTCTTCAAGTTTTCCAGGTATTCGCGTAGTTCACGTTTATAAAATTTGCCAAACTCATGGGAATACGTCATTTCGAGATCGTATTGTTTGCGTGTGTCGATGGATTTGAGCCATTTCATGAGAGTGCGGTAGTGGCATAATTTCATTTGGACAGCGTCGAGACCAGAGATTTTGAGATTTAGTTTCGCGGTTCTACCCTTTTCTTTTGAAAGCGTGTCTGCCTGTTTTTCCAATTAATTCAAGTTTGTTTGACGATAACGGATTCAGTAATCGTGTTCGCACAAAAACAAGACTGGAGTAAACTAACCAAGCTAACAATCAAATTCTTGACAAACTCCGTCAACCGAACACTAAAAGTAGTAGCATAGCTCTGATAAAGACCCACACGTTCTTTAACCATAGCAATACGAGAAACCGCTTCATCGACTTTCACTTGCGCGATGGTGTCCATCAACACTTTCAGAACGTGCTGACAGTTTTTGATGCCCGATAATTCGTCTAGGGATTCGTATTTGAGGCGTTCTGAGACGGGTTCAGAGAGTTTCATTCCAGACTTGATTTTTTTTGGAGGGTTTTTAAATTCACGCAGTAGCATGAGGAAACCCCAAAACACATACCACAATCTTGTTTATTTCTTGAAGAAGGGCTTTTTGGTTGTGGGAAGTGATTTGAAGGACCTTGTTTTTGACTTCAACGGAATGTACATCTTGTCCCATTCGCTGGAATTTAAAGACATGAGTTAAACAATTTTCCTCACGTAAAAAGAGTGTGTGTGGGCGAGAAATGAGATTCATACGTCAAGTAAAGTGGTATAGTGCAGCAACCATTGATCAATGGTGCTCAACTCGTTCAACGTTGCATCAATCTGAGCAATCACATATTCTGCCTGTTCCTCACTTTCAATAATTGAATGAACGTTCGCCTAAGCAGACAAATGAACCAAAAATGAGTTCAAAAATTTACCATTCACTTTCTTACCGCTTCTAATGCTTGCAACTCCGATTCGAGCTTTCTTTCCAGATCTGCTGCGTCTCCGTTAACTTGCCAGTTGAAACCGCCAAGAAGCTCGTCCATATTAAATCCAGTATTGGCATTCTCTTGCTCGCTTTTCAATTTGCTGTCAAGTTCTATTCACGTGTTAAATAAAATACCGTTCTAGATTACCCCAGACTCTTGTATTTGAAAGTACCTTTCTCCAAGAACGCGTCGAGATCATTGTTATACATTTGTGTCGGAGTAGGTGAAGTCGCCGTTGGGTTGCCAGCGCTGCCATTCATTGATGTTCCAGTCATTCCGCCAGAAGCATTCAGTGCAGTTTTTGGTTGAACTGCGGTTGATTCAGGTCTCGGAACAGTGTTAATTTTGCCAGCCAAGAAAAGCTCCATTTGATCTGATTTCCAAAAAAAAAAGTAAGAATATAGTTCTCGAAAACACGTTTAGCCGTACCCTTCAAGAACTCTTCATCGATTCCAACTAAACGAGGAACTTTCCCAAAATGTTTTTGCGAGAGACTCACGAGATTAAACATGAGTTCAATTTTTGCAGAGGGACTGTCCATCATCCAATAATAGGGCTTGCCATTCACATTCACACATACGCCATTCTCCTGTTCAAAATAGATGTTTACTTTCACCATTATTTGTATTTTGGAGGTTATTTTTCACCTTGAGAGTTTCCACAGATTTGACTTCATCGAGACCCCACGACTTTCCAATATTGAACACAGCAGGTTTATCCTGCTTAACCTTATGTATTCTGACTTTTTTCTTATTGTCCGCAGTTATGCAAATGAACCTGACTTTCGCGTCTTGTCTGTTGAAATTTGCTGAGAGGAGGGCAAATTGGTCCTCGCATTCAAGGACTTTCAAGTTGAGAATCACGTTGTCGTCATCCCTTTTTGTTTAAAACACACGAAAAAGCAGATTTAAATGCATTTTAAACTTGAATCGGTGGATTTCAGGGATAGATACTTTGACGTGAACAATTTATCCATTTTTTGTCTTTTTTTCTTTTTCAAAGAGTCAAAGGTAAAAAGCCAACCGTTACCCTTCTTGAAGCGACTGTTTCACACAAAGACTCCCAAACTGATGATTTTATACTCAATAATCCTTATCTACATTGCCTGAACTATCGTGTTTACAAAAGTGATCTGACTTGTCCTCTTTCATCCCTTCGAACCAAACTTTGTCTTTTTTCTTGCTTGCTAACCCATACCTCTATTCTTCACAGATTATGTAAGCTTGATCAAGTCTGTTTTGTGTCTCTTGCAGGTAATGGTCCTCACCCTTTCCATCCATACCCCTTCACTTTCCACATGATGCCTATATTGCGTTATCTTTCATTCTTTCAAGTCGAATGCGTTCTTCTTGTTTGTGATGACATCCAACAGAAAATTGATGGATTGGTTCTTACTTGTCCTAATCCCGTGTTCCTTCACATCAAATGCTCACTCATATTCTCACCAGGAACCAATATGATGTTTTAGTTCGACTTGTATATTTATTGAAATAAAGGAAATGAATCAAAATACAACGCATATATTTTATGAACGTACAGGGACAGACAGATGTGTGGGATCATGTTGCCATTGGCTTTCCAGCATCATCCAACAACTCGAAACCACCTTCATCTTCCTCGTCATCGTCTGATTCCTCATTTGCTGCGTCTTTCTTGTCATCCACCTTCACAGCTGCAGTGGCAGTACCAACACTACCCGCCACAACATTAGTCTTCTTCGAGTTGGATCCACCCATCCTGCCAGCCCATGAAATTCCACTGCTCCAAATTGAATCCATCATTTCCTGTCGTACTGCACGGTTCTGTTCCACATATTTGATTTCCTGAAGCGCAAACGTGTTGCGGAATCCAGTGTCGAAATACTCGACAAAGAAGGGGTCTCCAAGAATAAGCTCCCTGAATCCTGCAATCGGCAACATAATCTTCTTGTCTTCAGACTTTTTGGCGATTCCTGCAGAAGCATCTGCTCCACCTCCAACATTGGCCGCACTTGCATCATCGGCTACTTCATATCGACTCATAATCTCAAAGGCTCTTTGCATCAACGTACTCATACTCGCCAAGTACTTGTCGCCTTCTTCTTTCCGCAGCAAAAACAACAAACTCTCGGATACTTGAATCACTTCCTCTTTATCCAAAAACCCGTCTCCATTGTCATCATGGAGACTGAAAAAGAGTCCAATGCGATCCATCAGATCACTATGAATCAATTTAGATAGTCCTTGGACGACATCGGCAAAATCAATGTAAGAGTCGTGGTTCTTGTCAAACAAGTTGTCAAAGAGTCGGTTTAGGAATTTGGTGCCAACTTGAGGGTGGTGGCCGTGTGGAATGGGTGTGCCTGCGGTGGCAGCCGCCGCTTTGACTGATTGAGGGGCTGTTTGGTCCTTCAGCTCGTCTTCCGCTTCTTCTTCGTAGTCTCGATCAATACGACCCCATGGAGTCAATCTCGTCAAATACGCCACAAAGTTTTCAAAGCTGAGACGATCTGTGCCCTTTTGCTTTCCATGTCTCTTGTCTATTTAGGATAGAAAAATACAGTAAATAAGAGTAAACTCCAGCAAACCAATACTCACAAAATAGAACACTATAAAATTGATCACACAAAAACAAAAGCTCCTCCTTATTAAACTTTGGATTAAAGTTCAAGTTCCGAATCACGCTCCTCTTGGCATACATATCCAACCCATGGATGATTTTCAATTGCAACGATTTCCTAATATCCACAATCATCTCATGGTTGATCATTTGGAACTCCCGATAAGCAGTAAGCATGAGCTGGTTAAAGCGGGTGGTGATTTTTGGATTCGACACTGTGGATGTTTGCTGTGGGTTCGGAGTAGTTGGGTTGCCAGAGTCTGTTGGGTTGATGCTTTCTCCAAGGCTTGTAAAGTATGACTTCAACACGTTCCTTTTCAAAAAAAAAACGCATACGGTTTCAGCGAGTCAATAATCATAAAAAAATATATTGAACATACATGAACTCTCCATCATCCCTTACTTTCATGATTGCATCGCCATTAATCTTCAAAATTGCAAGACTATTCAAGGACTGATAATCAGCTCGACGGAAAACGGACAACAGCTCGCCACTCTTGAACTTACCCAACTTGGAACAGTACTTTAGGACCTTCCATGAACAAACAATCCAAAATTCTCAGAGAAAACGTTAACGGAAGAGAGTTGATGAATAAAGTCAAAAACCAAGGAAGGCAAACGACTGACAGCTGGATGTCGTATTTCTTGAAATGTTCCGTGACCATTGGCATGTATTTTTGGACCTTTGAAAGTGCGTTTTAGTCGGCAGCAAAGATATGCGAAGCAGAGTGAACTCACAAGTTGCTCAAAGACTTGATTATCTACTACAGCCCCCACCATGTTCGTACTAAATAGTTAACTCAGCCTTCGCGCTTCCAGGACAACCTCATCAAACTCACCTATAGTATGATGGCAGAAGCTTCTCACTGAGAACAGTTAAAACCCAAAACGCTTGTTCCTCAGTCAGATAAATCAAAAGAACGCTGACGACAATATTCATTGCCTGGCAGTATCCAATTTCGGGATCGTGGAACGAATAGGCATACAAAACTCGACGCAATGAGTTGATTCCAACTTCGGTTTGGTATCCTTTGTATTCTGGTAGACTTCTGCTCTCCAAAAAGGGTTTATTTAGTAAGTGCAAATGGAATCATCAAAGAACAAACCGATTCAAATCCTTTTCAATCTCCTCTATAGACAACGACATTTTCCCCTTGTTATCCAAGAGAATCTTCTCAAAGTACCCAGGATTCATGTATCTGACGTATTTTATAATTAAGGTCTTAAATCTTCAAAAAAGGATTCCTAACCTTTTCACCATAGCTCCACAGCAGACCTCCCACATCTCACCTCGCAAAGCATTTGGCAGTCCAATGCGAACGAGCTTAACAAACGTTGGCAAACGAACCAACGTCAAGTTTCTTCCAAACTCTACAAAAACAAAATCAATGAGAATTATCAATCAACTTAATAATCTCAGCACCACCCATTACCTTTCAAATACGCGTCCCAGTACCTCAACTTATTCTTTTCTTTGGTTCTCTTTGTATCCACAAATCCATACACAAGACCCAACCCTCCAGCTGACACTTCCGACTTGCCCGACAACACCTCTTCACTCGAGCAAGTGGCCAGAAAAGTCTTTAGGCCTCGCATTAAATTAACATGAGTCTTCAATCGCTCTGTGAACCGCACACAGAACGCGTCACCCCCGTTCTTGTCTGACAAGAACTGGAACACGAGTCTCATTTCATGCCATACAGTTACAGCTACAGACCCAGTCGACACATTTGGGTTCTGGGTCGCAGTGTTTGCGGCGGCAGCCACCCGTTCAACTCTCTTGATTGCGAAAAAGGGCAACACGATTTGAGCCTGATACCGCGTTGTGCTTGCAAAACACAAGAACGTGCTGCTAATATACAAAGTCCCATGAATATTCGTCTGATCGCCAGAGATACTGATTGTGCAGATTGCACTAATCTCGCTCATGAGCCTCTCTGTGGGTGGTAAACAGAATTGATTTTGGTATTTGGAGTCCCGTTTTTGAGCCTCGAATGCTTGTTTGAGCGGTAGCTGTTTTCCGTCGGGGCCAACGAGGCCGAGTCCGATTATGCTAGCACGGGAGTTGAGGGAGGCGTCGGTTTCAAGTCGTTGAAGAGCCAGTTGTTCCTGCTGCTCTTGTTCCTGATTTGTTAGGCCTGGCGCTGGATCTGTGAGAGTGCATTTCATGAGTCTGTGCATGGATATGATTGTGAGGTGTTCTAGTAGATCGTAGGTTTCGTCTCTTGTGAAGAGATTTGAAAAGATGTGCTAAAGTGAAATGTTGACTTCATTCAAATGCATTTTCCAAAGTAATAAACAATAATACCTCGGTTTTGTTTTTAGTCACGATTCTCAATGCATCCGAGAAGACTCCTCGTTTCGACTTATCTTTATGCAGCTCCTCAATATCTTTGAGTTCAATCACAATTCGCGTCTCGACTCCCAATACAAACGAGTAAAAGCAGAGATACGACAATGACAAATAAAGCCATCCTTGATTGATCAACTTCTTGTGATATGCACAAGAATAAACTAATAATTGCAAGAACACGTGGCGGTGTTAGCCCACACAATTCCAATGATGGTGCACGATTTCTCACAATTGACAAGTCGCTCTGTCTCCGGTAATTTAAATATCTGCCTCCAAGCTCTAGATGCAGCACGGAACTTTGCGTCGGACGACTTTTCATCAGAGTCCTTTTCTGAGAAAGTATTCCTTTTCGTAAGCACAACAATCAACGATTTCGGGATAAATTAAATGCTTTACCAGCATTCGTAACGAGCGATTGAAACTTTGTAAGTGCGAATGCTTCTTGATCAGCAAGGTCTTCCAAATTAGACAACTCCGGTGACAGGTTCTCTGAAGAGCATAACGAGTTGAAAAGACACAATCGGAAAAATGCTGAATACAAACCTTCTATCCACTGCCAGTCTTTAAGAATCGCTTTGATTGTTTCAGCCGTCTAGTTTTGTACTTGGTCTTTAAAAAACAGGCTCAGCGACTTGATACGTTTTTCAATTACCGCGACAATGTGGCCCACTTCGCCCTGACCAGGCAAATTCGGACTTTTGAGAATGATTCGGAAGGGCGGTTGTTTTGAGTCGAATCTAAACAAGAGCTGTTTAGTGTTTTAGGGGAATTAACAACGACAACATACACATTCTGGATTGTTGTTACGACGGCTTTCCAAATGGCACTTTCTTGCTGCTTTGCTTTGTGAAGAGTAAAGATGGGGTTGTCTTTGACTACTTCCCAGTAGGCGAGGTTGATGTCAGTGGCCGTTGGTAGTGTGAACATGTTTGTTTTTTGGTTTATTCTCTGATTTATCGTTTCTACTCATTACTCAATTATAGCGAATATCTAAAAAGCATTCGAAAGAATTTACATTGTTTCGAAGGAAATGGAATAGTTGTAACAGAAAAACAAACTATCAGAATTATTATTGTGCGTTTTAATTTGGATTTCTCCGGTCGAAAAAAAATCTGTATTTCCTCCGCCGGCACAGGAAACATCACAAAGAGATCTTCCCAGCACGGTTCTGCAGTGTCATACTTCTCTAAACAACTCTAACTACAATCTCCACATGCATGGAGGTCGAAAAAATTCTCAAAGGCAACGTTTCCTGGCACTTTGACACGGCTGAGTCAACCATCGCTAATTGGATCAACCAGTACGCAGATAGCAATAAATAAACACTATAATTTACATTTCAGGCGTGAAAACCGTGCATTTCCTTGTTGACGCTGTCGTAGCTGCTAACCCTGCTGAGATAGTTCCAAATACTGGTTAGTATATCTCAATTTGCGAAGGGAAGGGTTGTTTTGTTTCAGATATGGTCGACAGAACATGGAGAGCATCATTCTGGAGATCGACCTGTGATCTAACTGAGCAGATAACAGCCTGGGAACGTTCTCTACCTCCATGCCTACGTCTGCAAGTACGATTTTTCGATTGCCGTTGGTTTTGAGGCGATCCGATGATTGGCTCTGTAGTTATCGTGGCCCGGCGGACGAACCAACATTTTTAATTTCGATCGAATTTGACCGGAGAAATCCAATTTTGGACTGAACTCGCAATAATGATTGCAGAACTTGAAGTCTTAACTTGAATAACCTCTGCAGTCATTACCCACTACGATATCCAGCTCAACTACCTCTCTCAAAACAGCTTTGATTTAACTGTCGATGCCACATGCGCTCTAACAAACCCAATGCGTTGCGGGTCAATGTTTGCTCCAAAATGATTACCATCCTTCCTTCAGCCCCAACATATCTCTGCAACACTCAAAAATCTATCGCGTCACATGTCGGATGTAGATTTGCCTGCTAATGTTACCATGATCCAAATGCTGCTTTGTTATAACAGCAACTCGGAATAGTGTCAAGGACACAGTTCCCAGCTGAATTAAAAGTGATTGGAGCCTGCAACTATTATCAAAAATTTCATGCACCCTCATAAACAATGTATTTGGCAAGCAAGGCGCGGCTGGATGATCAAAAGCAGCTTGTGTTGGAAATTTACCGTGTCGCCGGATGTGATCGGGAAGTGAAAAGGAATATATTCGAGATCCATGGCTTGGTGGTTTGGTGAAAGTGAAAGTGAAATAAATAATAATAAATAATAAATATAATAAAATAAATAAAATTAAAAAAAAAAACACAATAAATGGCTGCTCACTTCAACTCATACGACGCCCAGCAAGACGCAACAACAAGTCTTCAGTTTCAGTCATTTGACTATGGAAACACTTCTGGAAACATGAACTCTTACGACTACAACCAATCGACATCCAACACCAACAACAATACTTCATCGTACGGCAGTTCAAACCCTCAGACGATGCAGATGCCAATCTCATGGGCTGCGGCATTCAGTAGTGGGGATTACCCGGATGAACCGCCTTTGCTTGAGGAATTGGGTATCAATTTTGACCACATGAAGAGTAAGGTGTGTAAAGAAACATGTAAACCGATACGCCAGATCCTTACAAAAAAAACCAAACTATACTAGGCAGTCTCAGTCTTGAATCCATTGACTCCGATTGATAAACATATTTTCGATGAATCCGATTTGGCTGGTCCTGTCTTGTTTTGTCTCTTGTATGGCGGTTTCCAGCTATTTGTGAGTTTCCTTCCCTTCCTTCTTTTGGGGTCTGGGCTGATTGTTGGTTTTTTAAACTCCTTGGATAAAACGTATAAGGCTGGAAAAATACAATTCAACTTCATTTATGCTGTAGCTCTTCTTGGATGGCTCTCGATCTACGCGATTCTGAATCTAATGAGCGAAACTGGAATCGATAGTACACGAACAGCAAGTGTGCTTGGGTACTGTTTCCTTCCTATGGTACTTCTCAGTTCATTTAGCATTCTGCTTCATTTGAGGTAAACTTGGTTTTGGACGGTTGTTCGTTTTTTTGAATAAGAGTTAACATTTCCTTTTCGAAAGTGGAACCGTTGGTTTAATCATGTCAGTGTTGAGCGTATTCTGGTGCACATATAGTGCCAGTTTAATGTTTTGCACAGTCTTGAGTATGTCGGATCAACGGTTTTTAGTTGCATACCCTGTTGGCCTCTTGTATTCTGCGTTTGCGTTGCTAGTTGTTATGGCCAAATAAAAAAACTTGTTTTGTTATTCACTTTGGCAAAACGGACAAGCCTTAATTTATTCACCAAAATATAGATACGCCCCATTATTTCTCTCTCTTTTTTTCAAATAATAGTCAAAATAATGGCAGTTGCCAGAATCTTTTGCTGCTGAACTCTCGAATCTTCATGACGGTATGCTCCAGGCGACACTTCATTGTCCAACGCTCTTTCTTCGATTGCGATAATCATTTTATTTCCTTCATACCTCGCATCTTGCACAAGGCCGTTGAAGATGTCAATTACTGGACCCATATCTTCATCTTCCACAGCTTGATCGAGCTGTTTCAACTGTTCTGGGGACAAGACCCCGACAGGGAAGCATGCGGTAAGCGATCTGGATGTCTTTGATGGGAGAACTGACTGCTGGGAATTGGAAGGGGGCAGGTTCAGCGCTGTTTTGAAATTGCAGGATTCGGTCCTCTTGTTCCTGCAGGGCTTGCAGTTTGGCTTTCAGGGCTTCATTCTCTTTTAGAATTGCGGCTGTTTTCGCTCTGTATTCTGCGGCCATGTCGTTGGATCGATCAGTTACTGCCAGTTTCTCGGCGATTTGCTGTTGAGTTGTTTGTTGTGGAGTGGTTTCCATTTTTTTAATCAAATTAAGTTGACGTTTTCTTATTTATTTTTTAAATAATGAATTCTTCTTATTGAGCAAATAGATTGGTAAGTTTGTTTGCTTGCGCCATCAATCGATCGCTTTGTTCGTTCAAGAGGCCATCCAGTTCTCCGCAAATGGTTTCCAACATTGTTGTTACAGTGTCGGCGGCGATTTGTTTTACGGCGTCAGGGCTCAGTACTTCAAACGGGTTGGCAGCTAGTTTGTTGTTTTGCAGTTAAGTGTGTGCGTTTGGAAAAGCGGTAGGTAGCAAAGGAATACACCGCCTTCGGCAGTCGACTTTACCAGCGGCACGTTCCTCAGCCTCCCACTCCTCTTTCGCCAATCGCTCTTGCTCCTTTAATTCATTCAAACGGGCAAGCTCTGCTTCATGGGCTTCAAGTGTAACGGCCTCTGAAAGAGGTGGTGGAAGAACCAGGGGTTCTTGAATCTCAACTCCAATGAAATCGAGACATGATTCTTGGTCATTTGAAGCAATGTATTGATATAGTTTGTGATGTTGAAAGACTCTGTATTGTGTTACGAGTTCTTTAGGGTTAAATGGTCTGAAGACTCGAAATGCAAAAAAAAAAAAAAAAAAAAAAAAAAAAAAAAAAAAAAACATGAATACATACCCTTCCATCGCGAAATCAATAATCAATTTGCTTTCCCGAGGACCAAATATATCGTCGCCGGGTATAGGGCTGCTATTTGAAAGGACAAGAGATTTAAACTTTTCCAGCGTTTTCAAGGGTGGTTGTCCTCTCTCCTCTTTTCGATGAGGATTTTCAGTGAAACGATACCAGGGCTTTGCGATATGAGCCAATGTGCTTACCGTTCAATTTCTTGATTGTTATTTTCATGATTGAGAGAAATGTGCTTGTTTGTAATGGAGTGAAAGAGTTTTCTTTCGCAAACCTAAGTCATGTAAATGATGATACAATGAATTGTAACGCGTTAAGTCGAAACAAGAGGGGAGTATGCATGTATGTAGATGGCTCAACTGGAAGATTCCAAAGAGATAGGTCAGGACAATAGCGTATTGCATGTCCTCGCGCCAGTTTGTCAGATTCAGCAATACGGCCATTTTACTATTTTCAGTATTCCAATAAATTGTTTAGACTGTGTTGAATAGACTTATAGTGTGGGATGAAGCGAAACTTGCTTAAACGCGTCGTCGGTATTCTCGGCGGCACACAGATCGCCGACCTGCTCGCTCGACAGACAAACGCCGTCGGAGTCGGACTGAAAAAGAAATGAGAATGATGACTCATCCGATGACTCATCGCACTCACGGCGTCGTCGCTTTTCTTTTTTCGCGCGGCGGCGCTTTTCGTGTCGCGTTTGACTTCAGACGTCGACGCGCCGCCGACGCGGTTTTTGACGGCGAGCGACGGCGTTTTCTGCTTCTGGTTTTGGTTTTGGTTTTGGTTTGGCGGCGCCATTATTAATGCGATTGATGCGATTATTAATTTTTTCTTTGTTGGCTTTTTAAAAATAAAAAAATAAAAAAATAAATGGAAAACAATCCGCTGCTGGTCAAAGCGCGCCAACGCGTCGCTGAACGCAGAAGCGGCACTGCCCGCTCCACCCAGAAGGGCGACGTGCTGGGCCTCGAGAAGCACCAGGGAACTGCTGTACTTTCTGAAAATGTACATATTCTGTTTTATCCAAACGAGGATGCATTCCAATACACTTTTACATTCAATTCAGGCAATCGATCACCTGGATTCGGCTAAAAACTCGCGCAAATCCGATCTGTTGTCTCTGGTTGGTTTTGGGGTGTTGGGTTGAAAATGTCGGAGTTTCAAATCAACTCACCGTGACCCTGCTACATAACTATTTACAGATCCAAGAAGGCAGAAATGCTGGCTCCCCACATTCACCCAAACCACCGCAAAGATCTCCTTTAAAGCATTCATTAATCGAAAAATCCAACGACGATGTTTCTCCCGCCACTGCATTCAGTCATCCACGATACAAGAGAATGTCTCTTGCGAGACCCAGCACAGAATCAAGAGTAAATATAAAAATGCACCCCTTAGAGTTTTCTTATTCATTTACGATTTACTTCTTTCTTTCTTTCAGGATTCTGATGAATTACCTCCTTCAAATTCTGGAAGAGAGGGTTTACGTAGAGACTTTGTAACTGGATCATCAGGCAGTTTGATGGGTGGAACATATCAACGAAAGCGATCTTTAAAGGTGTGTGTGTGTGTGTTTTCATCAATGCTGGTACTGGCAGCGACCATACTGCCGAAGGTGGTGCAGTCGTATAAGTGACCAACCGGTCTATTATAGTCTTATTACTATCTCTTCTTTTTCTACAACTTACTCAAAGCAAAAATCCTTGTTATACATAAACACGCGTTAGGATACCAGCCCAAACAGGCGAAACACCATCAACCAGAAAGATGACGACGATGACAGCGAGGAGGAGGAGGATCTGCGCGAGGCAACAGAATCTGTTGATCCCGATGAAATTCAGACTGTAGATTCAGAAGGCGGCAGACATTCCAAACCATCCAAAAAGAAGGACAAAAAGAAAAAGAAAAAGAGAGATAAATCCAAACAGAGAGACGAAGGGAACGAATATGTCGCTGTAGAAGAAGAAGGAGACGACAGGCAGCATCAAAGTGATGAGCAAACAAAGGAATCACGGAAGGAATCGAAAAAGAGAAAGTCAATCAAACGAAAAAGCATCAAACACGGTTCCAGGAGTGGCGAATCGGCCAGAGGCTCTGACGCTGATAATGAAAGCAATGATTCAGATCCCTTCAATGGTTGCGTTTTTTTCAAGTCTGCTGGTTAATCTTCAACTTCTTATGATGCTCAAAACTGTTTCCACAGAATTCCGAGAAGCGACAGAAAGAGCTCAAATCGAATTGATTGAAACATATGTCGCTAGAGCGAAATGGGAATCATTGGAACCTGCAACAGATACGGTATTCAAGTGATTTTGCCATGTTGCTTTCATGTCAAATACTTATATACTCATTTCTATCATTACATCTGTACATCATGCAGATGAAAATGCTGCTTTTCTTCCCTGAGAGTTATGTTCTGCCTCCATCAGAAAGCCTTACTGCACTCTTTGAGGTCTTTTTCCCTTTAATGTCTTTGTTTTTGTTCTTCTGAAAGAGATCATAATAGAGTCTCCGATTCCCTGATGAAGAAGGTCTCTATGTTGGAAAATACCCCAAAGTGAAACCATGGAACTTGACGAAAATGGAACGACGATTGCGGGCTAATGAACAAAACCAGTAAGCACCAGTTGCTTTATTGGGGATTTTCCCTAAACCAACGCCCCTTCACACCAAAAAAAATAGCGGTGCTGATTGGTTTGGTCCCAACCAACGCCTCGCTGCCCTCCCCGTCCCGAAAAGAGCGCGCACCCAGCGCCCAGGCGCTCCCCCACCCGTCCCCATCGCGCAAGCAGCCCCCGTCGCTGACACGAACCCATCACTCTCCCGATCCTCAGTATCCCTTCGTTTCATTGAAGACACAAACAGCCCCATTGTGGAAAGCCCTTTTGATTATATAGATAACATGGGACTTGTGCTTCGGAAACCGCATGCGACGACTGCACATGCGCATATTTCTGGTAGTGGCTGCGGCGGGGATGGGTATTACACGCTTGTATTCAGTTTAGGCAGGCTTCAGTTCTCGGAGCATCCGTTAATGACGGAGGAATGCAAGTTGGCGAAAGATGTGGAGGATTGGATTTTCACGTTGCGAGCAAGAAAGAAGACTGATTTGGTTGGGTTCTTGTCTAGGAAGTTGGAGGTGACTGAGAATTTTGTCTGTTTTATCCTTTTAACGCCCTCCTTGAATTAAGGCCCTTAAACATGCGTATGCTGAATACATTGAACGGACTGAACGAATCTTGAATAGCACGCATACAGTTGCTGCTCCTGCTGCTGATGATGATGACGAGGGCGGCGGTGGAGGTGCCGATGGGATATACCCTGCCAAGCCGATTTCATCCAAATATTATGAGACCCACGTGTTGCCACGAGAACAAGAAGAAAGAGATCGTGTTCGGTTACAAGACTCTGAAAAACGACGAGAATTCCGAGAAGATATCAGAAGCACACGGTTACTCAGGGTAATATTTTTTTTTACAAGAAAGGCTGTGTTTTCTCCTTCTCTCTCTGACTTATTTTTGTATGTAGGACGCTGAAGCACATACAAACCGTCTTCTGGAATTCAAAATCCTTCAATCCTGGGAGCGAATCAAGAAACTCCGTAAAAAACACTCTGTAGTATCTTCAAGTCTCCGCGTCATGATCCGTGCACGACAACCCATTACAAGCGTTGAAGAAGACAAGATGGAGTTCCATCGACAAGTTGAAGAGGAACTATTGGAGTTGGAGGAGCTGCATGACGCGGAAATGGAACGGCAGAGACGTGTGTATAAAATTATGTTGAAGGACTGGAGGAAACGGAAAGAGGCTGAAGAGGAACAGCAACAGCAGCAGCGTGATAAGTCGGGTACCGGTGATGATAAGGAGAATAAGAAACTTAGCAAGCGACGCATGCTGCTTGGAGCAGTTGCGGCAGGTGGAGGAATTGAATTGGATCCTTTGGATGAAAGCGATGAAGAAAAGAACGAGTTTGTGGATGATGGCAGATCTGGTCATCAGTGGCTCCGGGATTCAAGTGAATCCATCAAGACTCATGAATTGTGGGAAAAGAAGCGGCAGGATAAAAAGGCAAGGAGATTCGAGAAGAAGATGGAGCGAGAACGGGAAGCGGAGAATGAAGAGGTAAGAATGAACGGAAACATTTTACGTGTAATATAAGTTCTGATTCTTTTTTAATGACGCTATAGTCGTCAGCGCCATCGCCACGAAGAGCAAGTTTCTGGGACACGTTCCGCGGCCGCACTCCCGCTGTCCAAACTCCGCGCGCACTTCAGCCTCGGAAAGAAGAGGAGTCGCTGATGGATTCCGCTTTGGATGATTCCACGCGTCCACCGCTTGCGATTCGCGCAAAGAACCTGACGCGCACTTCAGGCGCTGCTGCTGCATCTTCAGCCGAAAAGGAAAACAGAATAGACTCCGCGTTTGTCTCTTCCCCGCAAAAAACTGCAACGCCACGGCGTAAGCGACCAGAAGGAAGGCAATCCATCGAGGAAGTTGAGGAAGAAGTGGGTACTGGTTTGAAAAGTAAAGAAGGTTTTGGCTCGCAATCCAGTTTGCGGATGGACGAGGATGTGAGAAAGTGGCGCAGCGCTTCGAGGGACATGTTAAATCAGCCCTTGAAGCTGCGTAGACCCTCGTCACGCTCACAAACACGAAGTAGCCCCTCCCGTAATGGTTTTTCTTCAGCGACTCAATCACCTGGAAAAATGAGGCGAAAGTCGTTTATCGTCGATTCCGATTCGGCACTGAGTCCTCAAACAGATGCAGATGTTGCAATTCGAAAGAGCAGTAGAAGATCCTCCACTAAAACATCACCGAAAAGGAAAACAAAAGGGCTTAATAAGAGTATTGGCGTATTTGGTTCTTTGGATGATATGCCTAGAGCCCCTGATTTGGTGGAATTCGATGCCAACAAGGCTCGCCGTGAAATTATTAAGGTTGGTAATCTGTTATTCACTCTAAAATATAATATTCCTCATGACATGTTTATATTCAGCGACTGGATTCTTCACTACGTCCACCTGGAGCTCCCATTCTCTCTTTCAGCCACGTCTTCACCGAACACCCGACAGAATTCCTCCAATGCCCCAAAGAAGAGCAACACCGACGTCGTGAAATCGAATCCACTCATGTATATGCTGTAATATACTACAACAATCGAGAAATCACGAGAACCATGCCGCAACCACTCGACTTGGAAAGTTTCACAATCTCGTTCAAAGGAATCGAAACGATTGCAATCGATGAATCTCCTCTGGGAACACAAGAGACCCGACTTGAAGAAGCAAATGTGTTTGGTGTTCGAGTGAAAGAGAAGCCCTCGAGTATCAAGATTGAGTTTTACGAAACAGTTCAGTTTTCTTTTGCCTTTACAATATCCCAAGCCCGATTTAACTCAAAAGTACGTTTTTTTTGTAGGGAACTTTTGGGAATCAGTATCTCGGGGAAGTCTTTGTGCCCATCCCAGATCCTAGTGAAACTGTTCGCCAACATGATCGAGAATTCAAAACTATTTCATTCAGCGGAAGGCCCTTTTTTCAAAGATACGCTGCTGCGCACACCTCAAACACGGTGAATAAATGGATTGAAGGGACCATCAAATTGGATGTGGCGTGGGGGGTAGATGAAGACGGAAAGCCGATGGGGCCTCCCATCAAACCGTACGTTTGCTATTGCTTTCTTGAAAAACCAACCGCCAACGAAAATATGCTCTAACAGGTACCGGCCTTCACTGATCCAAGGAAACTCCAAATACACGGACCCACTCTGTGTTTCAGGGGCCTCTGGACTCTTGAACTTGCGGAAACTGATGGATTGGATCATGGATGTCAAATTCGATCCAAATGATCCCCGCAACTCTGATGTCTTGAGACTAAAACAGTTGGTTCAGTTGGGTGGATGTGATGGTCTCTCGTTTCATGATTACTGGTCCCAGCGAAAGTACTTTCGGTTGCATATTCCTTCCAAAATTAACCAGATTACGCTGGGAGTTGGGGTAACTTTCTGGTTTTGTTTTTATACTTTATGATCGTTAATCTTTCTGATCTTTTCTTAGATTGATACTCCCTTGGATACCAAGCGTCTCACTTTACTAAAGAAGAGGTACAGGAATGAAGTTACTGTGATTGGACCGGTTCCTTTTGATGATAAGGATATCACCGATAAAATCTTCCAAAAGATTGCAAATCCATTAGAAGACGATGTTTGTTCTATTTCTTTCCTTCTCATCGACATAATGAGAAATCTGACGCGCATCACAGGCAACAGCATTGGCACTTTGGAAACCAAAAGGCACAAAACAAGAACCTTCAACAGCAAGCGACACGACAGCGGAACAATTGGGATTCCTGAAGAGAATTCGAATGCATCAGCTAATCCAACGAGCGCGCCAGGGTCGACCTCCCCGCGTAGAGGATTTCGTACGCGAGGAACGGCTCCCTGAAGTTCAAATCCAAGAGAACTTTTTCTTGTCCCTCTTTTTACCCAAAAGGCCCTTGAAACCCGCTCGATTAAGTCGATACTCGAGGATCACTGCTCAACCTGATGATGGATGTAAAATTGTCTGTCAGATTTTGCGTGGGTTCAATGTGCCGATTCGAAAACGTGATTACACCAAGATTGAGGATGATTCGGAAAGAATCGTGAGCCATTTTTTTCCTTTCTCTTTCTTGTAGTGCAGAAGTTAATTTTTTTTACAGACTGTTCGATCTTATGTGGAAGTTTCATTTCAAGGCCGTAAAACACGTACTGCGGTCTTTGATGGTCCGACTCCACATTGGAATGAAACTCTTTATTTGGATGTTAAGCCTCCCAATAACGATTTCAGACCTGAAAGTATCTTGGACAGTGAAGTCGGAATGGAGCGACTTTACTTCAATATTTTCGATGAATTGCTTGTTGACATTATAGAAGACGATCGGAATCGAGACGTTGAAATCCATCAGCGGAGAGAAAGGAACTGGTTGGGTTCGTTTTCTATGCCGTTCGATGCGTTGTATGAGCAAACAAGGGTAAACATGTATTGTTTCTATTCGGACAACTTCTCTAATACGCTGAAATATTCTAGATTGAGGGATCGTTTCATGTTCAGATTCCTTCTGTCCTGCTGGGTTACGAAAAGAATTTATCAGCTGGGCCGTTGGATAACTCTCTGTTTTTGGCTTTGGAGGCTACCAAAGAGACTCTGGTGGACGTTTTTATAACACTCGAGCCTCCTTTATTGCAACCAGCGCCACTTAAGCTGAAGGTTCCTTTATTTCTTTCTTGTCACTCTATGAACTTGACAACTCACTTGCTATCACTCGATATTCCCCCTAGTTTTTGTCTGATGAAAACGACCGTTTCCTTCGATACGCCACAAACTGGTGCAAACCATTACTTCTACACCCCAACCGGCAATTCATCGCCACAGCCTTGGACTTATCTGGTCGAACCACATTTGTTTGCCGATACATTCGCCCACAAGAACCACCTGAAGAGCTACTCACCCCACGGCACCTACTCCGATTCGTAAGCACGATTCCATACCTCCCCGATAGAACCGCATTTTCTGCAGACGTTTCCTTGTGGGCTACCAGTGATCAAATGCTGGAACTGTGTGCAGGAGATGCAGCGGAGCATGCCATCTTGCTGTGCAATTTTTTGCTCGCGAAAGGTGGAGAAAATATTGAAGCATATGTTGTGATTGGGCAAGGAATCCCGGAAGGTCGAACTGCCTATGTAGCTATGCGGGCGAAATCGGGTCCGAGTACTGAAATGACGCTTTTGAATGCGGTCAGTGGTCAATCTTATTCAGTCAGAGATCCGCATTTGCCGTTGAAAGTTGTGGGATGTGTGTTTAATGATTCGAATGTAAGCCCTCTTTGTATTTGGTGTACGCCCGTTCATAATTTTCATAGGTTTGGGCGAATATTCAACCATATGATGACCCTGCGCGAATCGTTTGGAATATTAGCTCCCCCAAGTTTTGGAAACCCTTCTTTTGCAGGTCGTTTCCTAAAACGGTTTATAAAAGTGTCCAGGTTGGTCAAAAATTACACAATCTTAAAACACCACAATATTGATGACACCAATTTGTTTTTTGATTTGCTGAAAACCACAGATTGAGAAGTTAAAGTATAAGGAAGTCAGCGCAAGATACTGCCATGAACTTGAAATCCAAATCGAAAAAGCAGTTGTTGCGAAAATTGAAGAATGGAGAGCACACCGAATCACGCGATGGAATCGGTAAAAAATTTAATAATAATTCGGCATTGAAAATCAACTATTAAATGCTCATTGCTTATTAACTTCCAGTCTTGCATCCAAATCCTTGAAACCACTTGTATCCCGAATGGAATCCGATCATCTCCAACCCATGCCTCCAAACACACCGCAACATATGACCCCTTTGTTTCAAGCACTTGCGCCTTTAAAGAATGTGTACAGAATCTCTGGATTCCCGCTCCACACAACATTTACGGACATTAAACAAGTTGTAGAGCTTGTGGGGGCTACAGATGTCCATATGAATGCGGACCCGAGTGCAGAGTTTGCAATGAGTGTTTGGTGTGGTGGGTATCCTGGTGGATTTGTGAGTGTGTGGTTGTATATTTGTAGTTTGACTCGTGGAAAAGGGGATGTGATATAAATAAAACATTTGGGTTTTCACATGAATAAATAAAAAATGAATGCTCAAGTTGAATGTTTTTGGTTGTTTGTTTGCTTTTGTAAATCACTTTGAAATCGGTGTATGATCAAATGTTGAAAATAAAAACATCATAATTATGGTAACATTATTCAAACTATGTCAAAAAAAATGCGTTCAGATTTCTGGATACGCTCTACGACGGCGTAAATGCGCTTCAAAACCGATGCCAACATTGATTTCGTCTCTTGCCGGCTTTGTTCCAACACAGCGCTTTGAATTTTGACCCGCGTGGTTGACGCATCTCTTCTCCAAATCTGGGTTCAAGTCATTGGCAGCTACAGAATCCTTTCTTTCAACGCTTTGAGTGTAGATATCGAAATCTCGCTCTTCTACACTTGAATCACTGTCGCGTAATCGTGAACCCTTTGATTCAAAGTCACGAGACGATAAATGGTCTTGTGGAGCATCCGTCAAATCGTCTCTGTATCTGAGTTCGTAGTCATAGATGCTGTCAACATCTCTTGGCTCAAAACTTTCATCTTGGACATCGCCGCCATCTCTCATACTTGACCCTTTCGCCTAAAAAGTCGCGCTCTGCTAATTCGTGCTCGTCGCGGCTGTGGATTTCATCCCTCAGAGAGTGACTCGGGGTCTCTCTCGTTCAATTCAGAGTTGTCGAAATCTCGTTCTTGCTCATCGCGGACACTGAAATCCACTTCAAAATCGCGAGCACCGCCTGCATGGTCGCGGATATCGTATTCCTCATCTCGCCCACGTTCATCCAGATTGCTGGTTGCGTTATCGCGTTCTTCCTCATCGCGTTCGTGAATATTGTCTTCTTCTGAATCCCGAGCTTCGTCGCTACGTTCATCCAAGTCAAAGTCTCGGACTTCTTCATCGCGCGCAGCATGGGAGACATGTTCCTCATCGTCATCGCGTTCATTTGGGATATAACTTGCATATTCATCACGAACGTCAAGAACGTTTCTTTCCTTTGTTTCCGTATCTTCTTGATCTCGAATGCTAACGGAGTCTCCATTTTGCTCATCATCTCGTTCACTTACTATTCCACCTTCAATGTGGTGTTCTTCACGTTCTTCAATGGAAAGACTGTGATGATGATCGCCATCCCGACTATCGTGATGATAATACTCTTCGGAGGAAGCATCGCGTTTCATCAGTGAGCGGACTGGGTCATACCCAACATCATCCACACTGCATTTCTCTTGAACGCCCAAATAGACGTTTGTAAGCATGGGTCCACAGCTACCCAGCGTTTCTGAAAGGAAGGAGAGGCGGATAAGACTTGCTCCATCAATATGATCTTTCCCAATGTGGATTTGAAGTGGGATTGTTGTCCACCCGGGGCTTCCGCCAGCGCTTGATGTTGTAAAGCGGGTGGAAAAGAGTATGTGGCCGGTAGAAACGTGTGTTAATTTGACGCGGACTGTTCCTTGCTTGAGCGGAGGGCAGAATTGGTTAAAGTTTAGGTCAAAGTGAAGGAGAATGTCGCTGTAATTTTTGGGGATGGAAACGTCTTGGTATACTCCTCCTGTCAAGTTTTTTATAGTGTTTGATAAAGGAAAAGTGCTTGACTTTTTTTTTTTTTACTCAGTACCTGGTCCATTTGGGTTCAAATCGATATTATGACGCAACGACTTGTCGGGGAATAAAGAGAGTTCGCCTTCATATTCTCCGGGTTTGCAATCTTGGATCAACTCTGGACTGCTCAAATCTCGACACGCTGAAACTTTCCAAGGCTTGATGGAATCAGGCCCGCCGTTATTTTGGTTATTGATACACCATGTGTTCTTGTCGCAGATGTTTGTAAAGTTTGGATTCTGGATCAAGTTCCCAAGTTGCGGCTCTTTTGAGGACGTGGTTGCTGAGGCCGCTGTGGCTGATAGAAGGAATACTATCGCACTGATCATGGGGAAAACACTTTCCATGTTTCGATTGTTATTGTTGAGCTTTTGTTTTTTGTTTTATACGGCTGTCATTCTTCTCGCTTTGAAGGAAATCAAAGACAATGAGCTTATGATCTCTCCAAACTGATATCACTTTATTCTTAGGAGGCCCAAAACATTTGCAAAAAAAAAAACACCAAAAAAGAAACCCTGAGTTTACTTACTCCTCAGATTCAGCAACAGCCCTCTTCCACGGCAAAAACGCGTTATCATCATCCTTCAAAACACTCTGCACCGCCGGAAAATGTCTCCTCAAAATAGTCGCAAAACTTGTATACTCAACCCAATCCAACCCTTCCTGCGTGTACACTTCCTTTCTGAAGTCCACCGTCAAGAAACGATCGCATTCGATTCTGCGTTGCGTCTGAGCAACAAAAACGCTATACGTTGTTTCACCAAACACGAATCCAGGGAGTTTTTCCTCTGCAAGTGTTCCAACAAGTAGATCCAACGCTTCTACATCGTCTCCGTAGACTTGCGTCAGTTTGGCGATGGTGGCTGGGTCTGTAGTCAAGTCTGACCAGCTTTTGATTGGTTTCAGGAGGAATCCGCGGCGGAAGGCATTGTATCTTGGGACCCCGCGTTCGCGATCGCGGATAATATCGACGCTGGCGAGATCAATGTTGGGGAGGGAGGGGTCTTGGCCCTGGTCGCGAATGTTTCTCAAGAACGTGGGGAAATTGTTGAGGACCAACGCGCCAGGGAAATTCACACCCATCGAGTAAATCAAGTTTTCCTTGTCTTGGTGAGTGTTTACTTTGTGGCTTCCTTCAAAGAGAGTGTTTGCGATTTTGTACTTTGCCAAGACGTGGTCGTTTTTGATGTTGCGGAGTTGGAATTCATCGGGGATCAAGGAATGGAGTCTGTAAACTGCGGTGAATTCTTCGGTGCTGGCGTATTTGACGCCGCGGTAGTCTAGCTTGCCGCCGAGAATTCCGTTGATAAAGTTCCCAAGCCATCTTTGAGTACCAATCCTTCTTCTCAAACCCTGGCCAAAAAATCCGTAAAACATGTGGAATTGGCCAAAGATTCCGACTTTGTTTTGGATAATCGCGGGTGTCCATTCGATTCCTTGGATCTTTGCAATCAAGGCGCTGATGATCAAACGGGCGTGGTTGTAGAGCTTATTGAATTAAATGTATGGAATATTGGTTTTAGAATACGATGTGGCGTAATATGGAGTATGTGATTGTGATGTGATGCGTTGAGTGGGTGGATTTCCTCGCTCCCAGTAAGCGCACGGTGATTGTAGTCCGCCTGCGACGGACTATTTACTGCCTTCGGCAGATGACATCGTCTACGCCAATTCCCAAAGCCACGTTACCTGATCAGGAGTCCACTCAGGATAAAGAGTAGCAAACTTGTCAACAATCGCATTATGCTCCAAAACCATGACATAATGAATCAAAGCCAACCCAAACCAAATATTCTTCTTGAACCCAAGTTGTTCCATATCCGTAGCAGGATCAATAGGAAGATATCCGTTCTGCAAGCGCATTTTCCCAGTGGCAGGGTCCATGATGGCAGCAGCTTCAATCGAATTGTTTCCATAGATTTGAGAACCATTAAGGAAATGGTCGACGCGGTTAGAAAAGACGCCTGGGTGCCCGGGGATATTTTTAGTTGGGTTTAGAGTCTGGGTCCCAATTGTTTCGCGAAGGGAAGGGTCGGTGTTGTGCTGGATGGGGAATTAAGTTAACTTCTCAAGCCCAACAACCCATCAGACACAAGCAGCACTCACGTCAAACAAATCGTGCAGAACAAACTGAATCCACGCAGCCACAAACAGATTCACTGGCGGTGCGGGTGTGAACGCGTCTCTGTTGAGCAGCACGTCAGCCACAGTATTTGGCAGCGGATTGTCCACCCTCAGGTCTTGGTCGAGCACACGGAACGTGTTGCGGCCAAAAGGCTCGCTGGCACCGCCCGTCAGGGCATCGGAGGGGTTGTTCCCGAAGCCATCGAGCCGCTTTGTGTTAGGTTCGGCAGCGAGGTCTTCCTGTGTCTGTAAGGCTTGGACCAGCGGCGGTGCCTTGAGCGCCGCATGCTGCAGCGCCTGGATCTTGACGGCCATGTAGAACACTCCCAGGAGAAAGGGGCCGCTGAGCCACGCTGTGGCGGACGAGCGCGACACCAAAGTCCACAAAAGCAGCCACAAGCCGCTGGCGACATTGAAGAGAAACAGGCGGAGTCCCTTGCGCTCAACTTCGGGCTGCGCAACGAGTTTCTGCGCGGGAAAGCGGTGCGCGAGGCCCGTGGCACCAGTGACTGGGCATTGCGCTGTATGAGGTGCTGCCATCAAAACAAGGAATGTTTTGAAAATGAGATAAATATTATTACAGCGGCATATCCATTTTTCAAAATAAAACCAGCCACACTGCAGAACATTTTCAGGGTGGGGGGGTTAGGAGGCCTTCGCTCCTAGACAAAAAATCATTAGTACCTTCTCTCTCAGACAGAAAATCCCTGCCACCGCTCTCTCACTCAAAACTTCCCACAGGAAACAATCAACCTGCACCAAACTGCACTTAACTGGCATTTTTTTTGGAATGGGGGGTCCGGGGGCGCTTGAAAAGTCCAAAAAGGACATGTTTAACGTCAGTGTAACCCTTGAATTGCCGCTGGAGATTGTAGTAATTGGCGAATCACGAGTGCAGAGGAGCAAGGCCCCTGCCAAGCACTGCCATAGCTCCTACAATCGATCGCGGTCACTAGAGTTCGATATCCCCCCCCCCCCCCCCCCCCCTCTGATGTGGGGTGCCTGGGGAGTGGACTCCCCTGGTTGTTGCCAGGGAGTAGCGTGATTTCCCAAATGGAGATGCAAGGGTTACACAAGCAGTTGTAACTGTTACGACTTGAAACTTTGCCTATAATAACTCGAAGCACAATTGCGAACTACCTCCAGAAGGCTCCCCAGATCAAGTTTCCTGCTGATGCAAAACGTGCCCAACTCCAAGTATTGCAACGGTATCACTTCTGGGATACTCAAGGAAACCATGACTGTCCATAAGTTGCTGAAATAGTTTGCCGTGTTTTGTCTATTCCAAAGTCTTCTGTTGCAGCCGAGCGTGTCTGGAAGGCTTTTCGCTTGTCCGCTCCAAGAAACAAAAGCACCTTGGAAATGACAAAGTATCCAAGCTTTTGTTTTTTTTTTTTTTTTTTTGCTTCTTTAACACCGACTTACTATTGTGACGTTTGAAGTACTATTGGGAGGAAAGTGATGATGAAGATTAGGGTGGCACAAAATGCATACAGTTGGTCGTTGATTCTTTTGTTCCCTTTCATACTAACAATAAGACGGGATTTATTTTTCTGGCAGATCCACCTTTCCTGAATCCAAAAGAAGTTTCACGACAGACATGTGTCCATTCTCCAAAGCCTTCCGAATTGCAAAATTATTTACAGCTGCTGGATTCACTTTGCTAGATCCAAGAAGAAGTTTGACGACGTTTGCATGGCCATTCTGCGAAGCCATTCGGATGGCTCGATCATTTCCTGTGCCAGGGTCAACCAGGTCTGATTCCAGTAATAGTCGAACAATGTCATAATGGCCTTTGAAGGCCGCAGTCTGTATGGCGCGGTTATCATCCCCTGCTGGATTTACACCTCCCTTTTCACACAAAAGCTTTACTATGTTTGTGTGGCCATTTGTGGATGCCCATTGTATGGGGTAGTTGTTATAGACAGCAGGATTAACCTTCCCACAATCCAATAAGAGTTTGACGACATGTTCATGTCCATTGTATGCTGCATAGCGAATGGCGTAGTTATTCTTTGCAGCTGGATCCACCATTCCCGATTCCAATAAAAGTTCAACAATACCAACATGTCCATTCTCCGATGCTTTTCGAAAGGCGACATTGTCGTTATCTGCTGCGTTCACTTTTCCAGATTCAAGAAGCAGTTTAACGACTTGTGTATGACCATTTTGCGAAGCCATTTGAATTGCCAGGTTGTTTTCCGCACCAGGATCCACGCTGCTCCATTCCAGTAATAGTCGAACCAAGCCAACATACCCTTTCTCTGACGCCATCCTAATGGCGTAGTTTTTACCGGCCGTTGGATCCACGTTTCCAGATTCAAGCAAAAGTTTGACAAGATTTGTATCGTTCTTTTGGAAAGCATAACGAAGAGCAAAGTCGTTCTTGGCATCGGGATTTACTTTTGATGATGCAAGAAGTTCTAGAACTAGTTCCAAATTCCCGAATTCAAGCGCGTTTTGAATGCAAAGATTGCTGTAAGGTGCGGGATCCACATGCGGGTCTTGGAGCAAGGCCATAAGAGCATCAGGTTGGTTGTTCTTTGACGCAAAGGATAGGGTCACATGCTTGGACTTCGCCGTCCACAGCCTTGGACTGGATTGAACAGCTTCGACATATTGCTTAGCCTTGAAGGAAGGCAGACGATGGAAATGGTGCTGGCAACCAAACTCTTTGCAGCAATAAAAGAGGGCTTGGTAGCTGACTGGTGTCCGATTCCAACGGATAATTTCGCGTCGGTATAGCGCCTGACCAGCGCGAATTAGATATAGGATGTGCTGGTGTGCAAAGGGAATGCTAAAGAGGTGTTGTGCCAGTAGAGTTTTTGAAGCAAATGCGATTGAAAGCAGGTTTTCGTTGATTGCGAGATACTTGAGGATATCTTCAACGATTTTCTGGAGGGAGCCAGGAGGCATTGCAGCTCATTTTTTGGAAAGCAGTGGCCAAGCAAATCAAAGTGCTTTTCAAAAGCAGTTGTAATAAATATTTCAAACCGGCAACTTGAGAAAGAACGCCCATGTGAGATTATTATTCGCGGTGATATCACATTTATTATTGCTTCTCGAGGAGCACGCGACAACGATTTCTTCTCTTGGCATCCAAACAACAATGCTTTATTTCTCTAACCAACTTCTAACTACAAAAACAAAAAAGGCATAGCGGGTACAAAACTATCGTAAATCAACAAGAATTATGTAATAAATCGGAATGGTGTGGATCAAGTCCCTTCTAATTGTCGCCCCGCGCACGGCTTCTACTTCTAGCAGCTCTACCTGCTGCAATGCTGGTACTACTATTCGATGCGTCATGATCTCCGGCTTCATTTGAAGAAGGAGGAAGAGGCGCGGAAACTACCGCTTCGGTTTCAGAGCCGGCTGATGCAGCGCCTGTAGCGGCAGTTGAACTTTTGGCGCCGCCATACCTTGCCAAATAATAGGCTCTGGCTGACATGCCTGGAGGTGCAGCTGCAGCAACGGATTCGGCTTTGGCGTGGAGAGGATCCACTTCAGCTGGCGGAACATTCTTTACCACCAGC
>JAIVFH010000124.1:0-91161 GCA_025765595.1 Obelidium mucronatum | reverse complement strand
GACCACGGCCTCTACCACGCCCACGGAAACCTCCTCGCCCAGTCCCATTGGAGTTAAAGTTGCTGCTTCCATTGGGTTGTCCACTTCCAAGGAGCAAGGCAAAATCAGTTGCGGTCTTCTTTGGTTTGAAGCCGATCATCTTCTCAGTCTCCAAGAGTTCTTTCAAGAGATCACTGAGGTTTGTAATTTCAAGACTTTTGATTCTTTGGATTTGATGACCAAAAGATTGTTTGTAGAGTGCGTCAATGACATGATTAATAACTTCAGGGAGATTGACAAATGGACGGAATGCGGCATTGGTTGGATCAGCACGCATCTTGGTAAGAATGTTGGAGAATCGATTGTAGTATTCACTAATTGACTCATGTGACAGATGTTGAAGTGTAATCCACTCTTTGATGGTTTCCTTCGTATCGGTCCTAGTCTGTGCGTTGTAGTATGTCTGGAGGTTTCGAATCCAGGTACGTGCACATTTGGTGTTTTGCTGACATATGTTCAATAGGGCAGTAGAAATGTTCCACTTGATGATACGTTGCATCATCTTGTTGTTTGCGTAAGACCCTGGACAAGTATTTGGAACATTGGTCAGCTGAAGAACCCATGGATCATTCGGGTCTTCGTGGTTATCCCAGACTGCAAGTTCAAGTAACTGTGGATCATCAGTAATAGCACCATTTGGACCATAAGGGACCAAGTAGTTGTTGACATTATCATCATGGGATTCTGGATCGAGACGAATGGTGTGGAGAACGTTGTGTTGGGCTGCAACACCTTCAATATCGTCAACCCACTGGTGGAAGTCACTGATATTATCATGATCAAGCGTAAAAGTAGTCTTCAAGTTGTTGTTGGTTGTCATTTTTGTTGAAGTCAAGAAAAATTTTGAGGCGTAGTAGTTGGGGGTTAGTTGAGTTTCAAGTGTTTCAAGTAGTAGAAAGTTGTAGTTGTTGTAGCAGAATAAACTGGTTTTAAAAAGTAGATTTAGCTGTTTGTAGTAGAGTTAGAAGCTGTAGCGGCTTTGGTAGTAGCGGCTGAGGTGCTTGTGTAACAGTGAATGCTTGAACGTTCCGGCTTTTTAAGGGTTCCCTGACTAATTGGTACAGGAAAATTTAACAAATGTTGAGTAATAAGACTTCTTAATCTGTTGTAGGGGGACTGGAAGCGGTGCTGGTTCTGTAGATAGGTGAGCTGATCGTTGTGGACACTAGGGAGATTTTGGAGAGAATTCTTAAACTTTATTCCCAAACATGGAGCTTGCAACATGAGTTTCATGTGCCTCCAACAAAAACATGCGATTCCATTCAATTCAGCCAGCGAATCACCCAAACTCATCAAAATACTGAAGGTGCGCTATTCAGCCAATGTTTTTGCAACTGACATTATATTTTTTTTATTTTTTTTTTCACTCGATTCTGAAGAAAAACACCACACAGTTGTGAACACCAGAATGGTGGAGGGGAATCTTTTCGGCTACAACAAATGGGTAAGGAATTGCACTTTCATTTTAATGGAAGACACTCATTGATGATTCATTTCGAATGCCATGCAAATTTTCATGGGCTTGTTGAAACAAGGGTATAAAACTTAAAAAAAAAAAACGAACATGCTCAAGTTCAGAAATGGCTGGCCAGAATCTTGGTGCTACCCACTGGACTGTCGACGACTCCAAGCGCTTGCTACCAATTGTCAAGAAGAACCCTGGCATCAAAGGAGCAGGAGTTAAAGCCATGGACGGCTGGTTTGGGAAGTTCAGTGCCTCTTGCTTGAACTCCAAGTTGAAAGTCTGTCGAACTGCTCTTCAAAAGAATGCTGGTAAGTTCTTTATTGTTGTGTGAGTTAGGAGTTAGTTTCTTCCTGACATCTGTTATATTTTAAGATTGGGAGCCAGGGACCGAGAAGCCACCACCTGACATTGCTGGACACCTGAGACAACAAGATGACGAATCTAATGACGACGACTATGAAGATGACTCAGATGTGGAAAATTTTGGGTCTTCTCTGCTTCAGGAAGTTTACGGTGCTGCCGCCAAGCCCCCACCTGCAAAGAAGCGTCGTCAGACTGCCCCAACGGTTCCAATCCCAGCCAGTCCAAAGTTTTCTGGCGTCGATCCATTTCTGATTCAACGCGTCATGGGTGGCAAGAACTGGAAGAAATACTGTGCTCAAGAAATCCATGAGTACAATGCAAAGATGGGATACAGACCTGCTCTGCCTACTGTGACGGCACCACCTCCTGCAACTCAAGTGCAATCATTGGTCTATTCGAAAGCAGGAGTCAAAGCAGCAAAGAACTTTCACTCCAACCTTCGTCTTCATGAGGTCGTTCGGTTCTATGATGCTGGATCAAAGCTGTGGAAGGTGATCGTGTTTTTGCGACTGATTCACGATACTACTTTCGTAATTTCAGTCTCACCTGATGGCAGAAAGCTGCTGTACAACATCACCGTCCAACATTCAGAGTCTTCTTTCTACGTTGACCCACGTGACAAGGGTGCTCAATTGGCTTCAACTCAAGCCATCATCGGGTATTTCGGAAATGATCCTGGAGCTGAAGAGTTTGTCTACGAAGTGAATCTGCCTGAAGCAGTTGACTCGAATGAGCTGGAATCTCGTTTTATTCACACCCTTGTGAAGACGCGGGATGTTCGCAATGGTCATGAAGTAATGGTGAAGGAGAATGTAGCAGTTGCTCAAACCTACTTGGTATCGGGACAGAAGTCGGAGCAGCGTCATAGTACCCGGTCTTGATTTTAATTTTAATAAACGTTCATTGCTCTTTTCTTTATTTTAATGAGATTCGCGTGATCTCCAGTGTCTTTTTTTCTCTCACCGCTTTCTTTTTTTTAAAGATGGATGGGATCAATGCAAACCTGGACAACTTCATTGACAATCATTTCCTGGATCCAGCGGATTTTGCTCCAGACGACGCAGGTGACATGGGTCCACAGGAAGAAATGGCATCCCATATCGCTCTTCAAGACTCTTTCAAACAGCATGCTCTCCTTCTTATTGGCCGATCGCGAAGGGCCATGATTCAGCATTCAACAGACCGCGACACTCTTCTCCAGTGTCAAACATTCATCGGAACAATTTGGGACTATGCCAACTTGAATCGACGGGTTTTGTCAGAGGAACTTGTCTCCGTTGTCATGCCCATTCTGGAACAAGAGATGAGAGCATTGGAAATTTGCATTGCAAATGTTGAGGAGGAGATACGGAAGGTGTATGGCGGGAGGATTGCCATTCAAGCAACCTACTCAGGACTCAGCGGTCGGCCTCGACTACTGATTGATTTGGAAGAAGTCAACAAGCTGCGATCTCTTGGAGTCACTTGGGTCTTGATAGCTCAACTGGCTAATGTGACAACGAAAACTCTGAAGAAGCGAGTCTTTGAAAGCGGATTTATCAACCCATACAACTGGACTGATATCTCAGATGACGAACTATTATTGAAAGTTATTGCAATCAGAAATGAGTTCCCCAATTGTGGAGCTGATAGTATAATGAGCCACTTGAGAGTAAAATGTGGAGTGAGGGTTAGTCGAAAGCGCGTGCGAACCGCTCTCAAGCTAGCCGATCCGACGGGAGTCTTGAACCGGCTTGTAAAAACAATCGTAAGACGAAAGTACACTGTTGCTGGACCACATTCGTTGCAACACATTGATGGAAATCACAAACTGATACGCTGGAAGTTTGTTGTTCACGCGGGTCAGTTTTCTTAACTGTTGTATATCTATCTTTAAACTCAAACTCTTGGCAGGAATTGATGGGTTCTCCCATTTAGTCACATTTTGTGTGGTGTCAACAAACAATCGACCAGAAACGGGTTTGGAAGCGTTTCTTGGAGGAGTTGAAGCTCATGGATTGCCATCTCGAGTTCGAAGCGACAAAGGTTAGTTATTGATGGGAGATTATCGAAGATTTATTGTTGAAGCAGGGGGGGGGGGGGGGGGGGGGGGAATATTCTGGTGGCGGATTTCATGCTCCAACATAGGGGTACTGGTCGAGGATCCATCATTGCTGGGCGCTCTGTCCACAATCAACGTATTGAACGATTCAATCTGGACCTTCGAATTCAAGTGTTGGAATCCTTTATGTCCATATTTCACCAACTAGAGGGCCAAGGAGAGCTTGATATCAACAACGACTGCGAGCTCTGGGTGCTGCATCAAGTCTATCAACCTCGAATTCAGGAACGCCTTGACGAGTTTGTTGCGTCGCACAACGATCATAAAAAAAGAATGCACCGATATCTCACCCCAAACCAGGTGTTTGCAGTCGGAATGGTTCTTCGGAATGGTTATTCTGGTCCTGGATCCGGACTTGACAACGCCTTAATTGACAACGAAGGAGTTGAGCACTTTGGCGAAGATCCCCAGGGACGTGCGCGAGCAGCCAGAGTTCCCGAAACGCAATTTGTTAATGATGGCGCAAACCATAGGCCGTATTCGAGGAAACATCGCGCTCGTGTGAGTCGGGTAAAATGTCCCCTGACGCCGGCCCAACTTTTGGAATTCACCCGAATCTGGCCGGCCAAATTTAGAGTTAATGACGGGCAAGACGGGAGACGTATATTCAGGGAATGCAAGCAAGCTGTCAGGGAAATGGTTGGACATGTTGAGAGGGACGAGGATTTTAACGAGAGCAGTGATGCCGAAAATGAGTAAATAGAAAGGGGGTTTCTAGTTTCTTTTATTTTTTTATCCAATAAATCATATAATAATAACAAGGCAAATGTTGACCCTTCGTGGTGGAAACAAAGTGTGCAAGAGGAAAACGTTGCTCGGAAGAGCCACACCAAAAGTACAAAAGTAAACAAACCTTGATATGTGGCGATCCACTGGTTCAAATTTCAAGCAGTCCTCGGGGTCCAGAATAAGAGAAAGTCCCTGTATGCGAAGCAGCGTGCCGTTACGCATAGAACACCAAGTGATTTCCATTCCAATTGACGATTTGGTTTTGTTCAAGTGGCAACTTGGGGCATTCCAAAGCAGCGCAATGTTTTTGAATCATCGAATGAAAACACGGTCGACGCCGTGTGGCTGGTTTTTTCCAGCAGTGCTTGCGAAATCAGCTTTAGACGACATCCATTAAATTCGTCCAGGAGATAGCGCGTAATATCCCAGGCACTGAAAGCAGTGATAGCATGGATTTGAGACACAAGGGATAGGATCACGGACGATGTTCTTTTGACTCGGGAATTTGTTTGGGAACTGTCTTCGATGAGACGTTAAGACCAGCCGCAGGTCCAGCTTCGTCAGGGAGCGGGTGGTCTTCAAGATGAGGCACGACGCACCGTTGCCGCAGGTGTTGGACCCTGCGTCTTCGGGTCCTTTGTTCTGCACTGGAGGTGAGTTGTAATACATTTCTGGGAACTATCAATCGTTTATTATTAGAACGTACACCTCCTTCTAGAACCCCGTTTTAGGTTGTTTCACTTTTATATTCCATTTTGTCCCCTTTTCCCACCTCGCGTCTTGATTACTAATTCGCTTGTCTCCAGTGGTTTACGGTTACAAAGATGGAACTGAAGCTTGGGTAGACTTGGAGTTTTCTTGTGTTTTCTTACGTAATAAACTTGACGTTGACGTGTCTCGAATTCTAAGCTTGTATATCAATAAAGGTTATCTACCTTCAACACCTCCCCTCAAGGTGAATATCGATACACCGTCAGAGCTTTCTAATTTCGCTCTATCTCATTCTAGGAGTCTCCTCTCAGGAGATCGAAAAACAGGCGTCAGCCACGATGGGTACGACCCAACTCCTAAAACTCAATCTATAGTCTATCGAAAAACCTCTACTCTTCGTCTATAAAGGATAAAAACAATAACTATAGGACGATCTCAGAACTTGCGTTCTGTGAAAGCTCGAATCGGACTTCTTAACTGTAAGTCTGCGAGGGACCTCATGCCCATTAGAGAGACTATCTTTCTGTGCTGCGTCGCTGGCAGCGCTTTAGTCATTATATCCGCGATCATGTCTTCTGTTGGGCAATATATCAGCTCAACGGCCTTTTTCTTTAAATGATCACGAATAAAATTGCCTCTAATGTCAATGTGCTTCATCATCGCATGGTGCTTTGGGTTTGTTGCTACAGCAATCGTTGACTTATTATCTTGGTTTATTACTGTAGGCTTTTCTATCGGGTAGCCGATCTCTTCCAGTACGTGTCTGTACCAGAGGGCTTCCTTTATTGCCTCAGACAGTGAGTAAAACTCTGCTTCTGTTGAAGACAGCGCTACGACTGACTGTTTCTTACTATACCAAGATACGATCGCTGACGACATCATGAAGAGGTATCCTGATATGGATTTTCTTCCCTTTGACATCGCAAAACTGGCGTCTGCGTATCCAATGATATCGCCAAACTCCATCTGCAACCATTGATCTAGCGATTCATCTGTCGGAAATAAGATTGGTGGGTTCTTTGACTTTCGATAGAAAATCCCATAATCATATGTTCCTCTCAGATACCTGCACAAGTGTAGCAACACCTTCCAGTCTTCTTCGCGTGCATCATTCTGATACTGCGATAGTACATGGACTGCAAACACTATATCGGGTCGCGTGTGTCCAGCTAAGTACATTAAGCTCATCACCGCTGACCTATATTCTGAGTTCTTCTCCTTACTTAGGAGTTTACTTTTCTCGTCGTGCTCCCATCCTGGAGACATTGGAGTTTTCTTTATTTCTATAGGTACGGTTTTACCATTTAATGTTTTATTCCACATATTCATCTTTAACAATAGTTCGCGGCAGTACTCAGATTGACCAATCCAAGAGCCGTTATATTTCTTATTATTTATCTTTTCGTAGTGCATCCCAATTACATGTTTTGCATCTCCGAGGTCTTTTATGTTGAATCGCTTTCCAATTGTTTCTTTTAGTTCTTTGAGTATTTCTTTACTCGAAGACATCAACAGGAAATCGTCAACATAAACTAATACGAATACTTTTGTCTCTTTATCGTATTTGTGAAATAAACATAAATCTTTCTGACTTTGGTTATAACCGTTCTCCTTTAGAAAATCTGTAAGCACATCATTCCATTCTTTCGCAGACTGATGTAACCCGTATAGCGATCTAAATATTTCGCATACTAGGCTTTCTCCATCAGGTCCATACTGCGGGAACATTTCTGGTGCTCGCATAAAGTTTCTTTCTTTCAGATCGCCGTAAAGAAAAGCGACTGAAACGTCAAGTTGCACGATGTGCCAGTCATACAGTTCTGACATAGCGATCATCATCCGCAATGGCTCTTTTCTGATTACAGGAGCGTAAGTCTCTGTATAGTCTATCCCGTACTCTTGGGATGATCCGACTGCGACTAATCTAGCTTTAAACTTCAGCAAACAACCGTTCGCCATATCTAGCTTGTAGTCGAACACCCACTTGCTTCTCAGCAGGCGTTTTCCGTCAGGAACCTGTGATCGCTTTATATATCCGAAGGTTTTCATCTCATAGTGTGAGTTCATCTCTAGCTTCATCGCCTCTAGCCATTTTAACCAATATTTAGACTTCTTCGCCTGATTCAATGATTGAGGGACTGGTTCTAAATCATCAATCATGATCTTTTCGTCAGGGAAAGGATTTGTCTCTTTGAACGGTTGTACCGACTCGGCGATAGCGTTCTCAACAATCGGTCTCATCACAGGATCTGTCAAGAACGCTCTTATTCTAAGTACGTTTCTTTTCTTGACTTTGTGATTTATTCTCTTTTCGAGTTTCTGTCTAAAACCTTTGTTCTCAGGAATATCTCTCTCGATCTTATTCTGGACTGTCAGCATAAACGCGTTAAGTTTCTCGCTTTCGCCTTTTGCCTTTAATCTTCTGGTTATTCTCCATTTATCTAATACTTCTTCTAATCCTTCAGGATCCCATTGGACCATATGGATTTTATCTGATTTTTCTGGTTCTAGTGGTATTCTCGCTGTTTCGCCTTCAGCAAGATTGTCTTCGAAGTCAGAGTCCCCAACAGTTGAGTTCTCTTCGTCTTCGCTTAGATTTATATCTCCATCTTCCCATTCTATGTCTTTTGGGTGTGGGATTACTAGTTCTGGTGCTAATTCCACTATGTCTTTTACAGTTTCTTCTATTTTATCTTCAACTGTACTTTCGATTCCACTGTGAGTCTTTTCCAATTCTTTTATTTCAGTGTTTCCTACTTCGGGTGAAAGACTCTCATCTTCATTCCTCCCCTGAATCGTAGTACTCGTTGATTCTGGAATTCCTTCTCTCAGCGGTCTCGGTCTAAGATTATAACGCGTTTCTGGTACGTTTGTATCTTCTATCATTTCTTCCACATCTGTTTTCTCATCACGCCATATTTCATCCACTTCCTTCTGGGAGAGCGGTGCGTGAACAGGTGGGTAGTGGCTTAGCGGGTCCGCTATTCCTTCTAATCTATTATCTAATTTTCTAATTAGACCAGGAAATCTATCTGGGTGACCCACGACGTTAAACGCCTTGGTTATTCTACGCGACGAGAGGTCATAAACTCTATATATTGAGTTTCCTTCTAACCCCAAATATATTCCAGGTACTCCACGGTCACTCCAAACTGTGTCTCGTTGGTCGTGGTCCTGGAATATCGTCACCTGGCATCCAAATGGTAATTCCTTGTTTATTCTGGCAGGTTTTCCTTCCCATAAATAATATGGTGAGTACTTCCCCACTTCTGGGTAACCAGCCTGTCTATGTACTAATTTATTTCTATAATTTATGAACGTCGTCGCGGCTTCTTTGACGAGAACTTTTGTCAGACGTGAGTGAATTAACATTGTAATTACGCAGTCTTTCATTGTTCTAACCAGTCTTTCAACTAGTCCGTTCATTTCTTTTGTATAAGGTGGGCTAGGAGTGAATTGGGTTGAGAGTGGCCTTCGTTCGTTTCGAGCGAACGCTTCTCTTAATTCTTTATTCACGATTTCTTTGCCTTCATCACTTCTAATTTCTCTGATGTGCATTTCGTGTTTCTCTTCCCATCTTAACAATTCTTCTATTATAGTTTCTGTTATATCTCCTTTTCCGCGGCAAAATCTGATGACCGCGCACCACCTTCTTCGCGTTTATGGAATCTTTCAAGAGCTGATTTGAGAGGTGAGCAATCTCATGGAATTCATTCCAATTGACTTTTCTTGCCTTTTCTCTAATCTTGCCGCTTTGGGCAATCTCTCTTTCTTCAGAAGTCTTTGTTCTTCTTGTTCCTGTTTGCGATTGTTGGTCTTTAGTCAAACTTTTGATAAGTGAAGCTATTCTAAATCTTAAATCGCTATTCACCATTACTGTCTTTAGGTTTTCTATTTTCTTAGCGACTTCGTCTGACACCCATGTTGCAATCCCAAATTCCGATGCTGCGGTTGCATCTTCCTCCGCACCATTGTCAATCACCTGCTTCAAGTGGTGTATTAAATGGCCTGCAGTTGCGTCTAAAGCGTGATCAATGCTTACTTCAACTGGTTTGCGGCTAGCTGTCGCAAGGTTCTTAAGGTCTTCAGTTAACTCTTCCACTGTGGGTAAGGAAGAATTTTCTTTAATGAAGTATTCGGGTGTATCTATATCTTCATTAATCTTACCGCTTTCATTTTCTACAGCGGTTGGTTCTCCCAGCGCGGCTTTCATCAATTTCGCGCTGTTCTGGTCCAAGATTTCAAACAAGGTCTTCGGCTTTTCTACGCGTTCAGGTGAGATTACATCATATTCACCACCTGTTTCTCTTCTCGCAATTAAGACCATTTTCGTATATGGCGCTTCGCCATAATACATCTTGTTCTTGTCTGTGTACACAATGCCGCCTTGGGAATCTAGCATTGTCCCGATGGAGAATAAGTTTTCAGTTAAGGTATTAATTATTCTTCCATTCTCTATTCTAAATTTCTTACCGTTGATTGTTTGCATCAGTTGAGCGATGGCCTGAATTGGTTCCTTTGTGCCTCCAATTCCTGTCACTGAGCGGTCTTCAACGGTCTGGTAAGAAATTAATTTAATTCCTTTTGGTAATGGTAATCTAAAACCATGTACCTGAGCTCCAGTATCCGCGGTGGTCTTTGCGGGTTTGGGCTTCTCTCCAGAATTCGCCATCTTCATCGCGTCTTTGTCTTCGATGATTTCTTTGGCTGTATTCAGGTGCGTCTCTTCAATTTCCATTTCATGAAAATGTACTTTTGAATTTCCTCCCCAGTTTCCGACTCCATCAGATTGGGGTTCTGAACTTGAACTTCCAGTTGGCGATTGACTTTCAGATAAGTCTCGAAGTCTTTCGGCAACCGTTGCTTCGTACTTTGCTTTATGCATCGTTCGTCGCATCTGATTGTAGTCTGAATCTTCATCGTCGCTGTTGTCTTTCGATGGTTGGTCTACTTCCATCTTATCGCTACACGATTTGATTCTTTCCCTTCTAATCTTCGCTAATTTAGCTTCCAATTTAGCCTCTTCCTTTTCGGAGTCTTCATCGGATTCTTTCGCGAATTTCAAAGTTTTCTTTGACTTCTTGGTGAGTGCCATCTTTCCGCCATTTCCAGCTTTATCAGCTTTCTTTGCGTCGTATTTAGCCTTTTGGTCTTTAGAAAATACGGTCTTGCACTTTTCACCATATGGGCAATTCGACTGGTGAGTGTCGCGCGATTCACCACTTTTGATTTTATCGCATACGCTAGCCCAATAACAACCATTTTTAGGATGTTGCCAGTCTTTCTTCCCATGGAATGGACAATACTTCAGGATTTTCTTCGCGTCACCTGTTGAACTTGGTGAGTTGTTCCCTTTCTGTTTCTTTCCATTTCCATTCTCCGTTGCTTGTGACAATTGGTCTCTTCCGCGTTTTCCACTCTTTGGAACGTCTGGAATATTTGTCTGAAGCAACGCGTTTTGATTTATCTGGAGTTGGTCTGTTTTATAATCGGTTAACGTCTTGTTTAAACCAATTAGGAGGTCAGGCCACTCAATCAAGTCTTCGATATCATCTTGAAGCGCTTTGTTGTAAGTATCGGTTACATAGGAACTCATTTGGTCCAGTCTCATATAACTGATATATCTTCTTAACTGCAGCTTCATTTTACGTGACACAAGTTTCTGAGCGGCTATCGCACTTGCGCCTTGTCGGTTCGGGTAAGCAATTAGCAAAGTTTCATAAAGCATTTTGCTTTCTTTAACCAATTTTTCATAGTCGCCCTTTCCGAAATTCTTAGAATCGTAGGAAGCAACCGCCAAATCGAATTGTTGGAGGACATTCGAACGATTATAGCTCGTCGCGTTTCTCAAGATATCCCCAATCATCACGTGGTAAGGGAAATCTCGATACTTGTCTTTCAACGTCGCGTCCATTAATTCTTTTGCCTTGGACACGGCCTTATTGTCTGCCTTGCGCCACTCAACCTTGTTCTTGTTGTCGCGTTCAATCCCATCTTGGATTTCTTTGAACTGCTCTAACTCGTTCTTCTGGTTGACCGCCAAGATTTCCATTTCGGATTCAATATCCTGAATAGCAATCGCGATTGGGCCTGGCGTTTCGACTGCGGTAAGTCTTCTCTCTCCTGCCTCATTCTGAACCACCTGGACAACTAGTTGCCCTGTGTGTTCTAAAGAACTTGGGTATATCTGTGGAGGAGTCAACTTAGAGTAGGCAAGTCTTTTCTTGAACTCTCCGATTCTTCTAATCAGAATTGTCTTATCTGCAAGCTGTCTTTCGACCAACGCTGTTCTACGGGGAACGGTCTCATCCATCAAATTAATGATGGTGTCACCCGCAGTTCTGTAGATCTTGTCGAAGAAGCCAAAGACTTTGACTTTTTCATGGATTTGCTTAACCCAAGAGTCAACGGTCATTCTTTCAACAGCGGTAGCGGCAGTCAAGATGAGTTCAGTCTTCATTTTAACTAGTTCTGAATCTTTTCCTTTCAGGTCTGGGAGGTCTGTTTTCTCGATGTTTTCAATACTTTCAAAAGTTTTCTTTAAGACATCGATTGTTATCTCAATACCGGAAGTTTTGATTGGTTTATATTGTTCTTTTATTCCGATTGTTCTTTTCTTTGTCTTTATGAACAATGGTGGCCTTTTCAACAATAAACAACCTTTCAAATCATCAAGTCTTTTGGTTTCCCAAATCTGAGTTTGTTTGGTTCTTCCAACTTTTGGTCTTAGTTGGTTTTCTTTCACAACTTTGGGTCTTAGTTGCTTTTCTCTCACAACTTTAGGTCTTAGTTGGTGAGGGCCTTTGATCTTAAGTCTACTAAGACTTCTTAACATCTTTGTGTTGGACCCTGCGTCTTCGGGTCCTTTGTTCTGCACTGGAGGTGAGTTGTAATACATTTCTGGGAACTATCAATCGTTTATTATTAGAACGTACACCTCCTTCTAGAACCCCGTTTTAGGTTGTTTCACTTTTATATTCCATTTTGTCCCCTTTTCCCACCTCGCGTCTTGATTACTAATTCACTTGTCTCCAGTGGTTTACCGTTACAAAGATGGAACTGAAGCTTGGGTAGACTTGGAGTTTTCTTGTGTTTTCTTACGTAATAAACTTGACGTTGACGTGTCTCGAATTCTAAGCTTGTATATCAATAAAGGTTATCTACCTTCAACAGCAGGGAACTTGCGGAAGGGAAACAGGCGCTGGTAGAAGACGGCGAGCAGCGTGTTGAAGTCCGTGTCAGCGGCCAGACGCGTCGACAGCTCGGCGACGCGCGGCGGCGGCAGCGCGGCAGCAGCGGCGGCGTCGTCGAGCGCCGCGCTTCAAACGCTTCCGCCACCGCCGCCACGCGCGTCTTAGGCTGCGAATGCGCCCGCGAGGCCTGCAAGTTGCGGCGGCGTTGACGAATTGTTGAAGAAATATTTATTTAAATAATAAGAAATTAAATAGAATAATACTATTCCAGCATCGCATCTCTTCACAGGCAAACAAATCAACAGCCGAACTATGTCCAATTCCAGTACCCGTGCCCCGATTTTGAGCAGATTTAAAGAAGTCAAAGATCGAAGTCGTACTGGCTCAGTCTCCATCAAAAGAGAGACGGAAAGGTATCAAGCACAGCACCAGGCAACTTAAACACAAGTTAACTATTATTTATTTTTTCAAATAATAAAAATCAATAGCCTAGGTCGTCAGAATGGGCGGGACGCGACTTTTTGGCTTCCAACTTTGATAAGAAAGAAAAATAATATTTCAATGCTTGGACATAATCCAAAGGCAAGCTGACTGTATTTTACTTTAATAATGGTTGGCTGCAGCTTACTAAGTGTCTGTTGCAAAGACCTTTCTCCTGGCCCAAATCGGCCTGATTAAGCACCCGGAAGTGGAGGACGACCTCTCGGATGTCGATAGCAACAGTGACACATCAAAATTTGATGACCCAGACGAAAGGGTTGATGAGGTGGGTTGCCCAGCTATTTCTCTTCTTCAAGTGGATGTACTTTGTTCCCAAACTGGAATGAAGTACTTAACTTATGCCTTTTTCTCCAAACGGAGTATTGGCAAAGCCCAAACCATCTTTTTTTCGCGTTGGATGTTCTTTGTTCCCAATCGGGAATAAAGGACTTAACTTGTGCTTTTTCTCCAAACGGAGTAGTTGCAAAGCCTTCCAAGCTGTGCTTTTTTCTGCTTTTTTCTCTTTTACACATATCTGATACTATTTTATTTACAGCCTTCTTGGGAGGATAGCTCTGGTTCCGATTCCGATGCCATGCTGGAGGAGGACTGGGATTTGGAGGAGGAGGAGGAGGAGGAGGAGGAGACTAGTTTAACACTTCGGAAAAAAGCGATCCGCTCCGGTACCGTCTTTGCATTTTCCTAGAGTTTGAATTTTTAACCATGCGAATGAGGCCATCAGTCTCACGCCCATGCTCAATCCATACATCAAGTACAAGCTGCCCCTGCCCGAGATCCCATATGCCGACCACTTCCCTTGCATCGAAGATCGGAAACGCCACCAGCATGTTGTATTTGGTCTTTCCAAGTTACCTTGCTTCCGCTCCAACAAAAGTCACCAGTACTACAAAGATCGCCGTGCCTTCTATGGCCGATCTCCTCCTCAAACCAGTTCACAAGAATTTGGAGAAGGGGTCCTTGTGTATTCAATGGATGGCTAATTGGAACTTGCAGTCCTTCCCAAGTTTCTAAACTGGATCTATTATGCCGAAAAGAAGAGTGGTGTAGCGCTAGATAAAAGGACGAAGATTCCAGTCCATGTTCCAAGCCAGTCCCTTAGTGCTTACCTACAGTTTACAGCTTCGTTCAAGTCCCCTCCCCAAAAAATGGATTCTCGCCACAAAGGAGATTTCCCGCCAAATGATGATTCTCATATCCTGGCCCTGTCTCCAATGACAGTCTTTGGTTATTTCTCTGGAGGAGATCTACTGCTGCCTGCACTGGGAGTCAAGGTTAAATATAGGTCTGGCACTTATGTGTTGACAAGGCCTGTTCTTATTGAGCATATGATAACCACCATTAAAGGGCCGGAATGTTTTGATGATCAACATCTTGCCTGCCAATTCTTAAAAGCAAATTCTGGAGGCAAGGGATGGAGTATGACAATTGACGAAGTTCAAAAGCATGGGGTGAGGTTTGGTTTTGTCAATTACAATGAACATCTGGCTTCCACACATGCAATTAATGTTTTAAATGGATAAAAGTAATGTGTGAAGTGGGAATTCACTTCACTAGGGTTTCTTTCATTCACTTTGGTTTATCTTTATTTATACATCTATTTATTTATGATTTATTTGGTTATTTATTATTTATTTATTTGTGTTGGTGGAATTGAATTTCTTTGTTGCAGATTTGCATTTTGTGGGGGGAAACTACAAAAAGGAAATGCAGTGAAGAAATAAAATACAAGTTGCTGAGAATGAAAAAGAAGGCCACTATCCAGCGCTACAGGGCTTACCACGAGTCCCAGTTTCAGAGTAACAAGTGTCGGTTACTTACATGATTATCCTGGGGAGGGTGTAGGTTCTCTAGATGCGCAACTGAACGCATTCTATCGTTCTCCTGTGATGTGTTCGCAGGACAAGGGGTTTGATGTCAGATGATGCGTGTGTAACACAAGTCACATGAGTGGATCGAAGAGATCCGCGGGACCTTGCGGTAATTATTACGTAGGCCTGGAGGCGGCGGGCACAGAGTGGCCCAGACTGGTAGCGGAGGATCCAGAAAGGCGCTATTGGAATTCTGGTGGCGCGGCTTAACTGTGTTGCGGATTGTGGACCCCAAGGCAGGGACCCGGGACCGCGATTACAATTCCGTCTAGCTAGTAATAATTATTATCACGTGTTTGATGACCCACGGTGCGGCAGAGGTGAGGCCTGGTCAAAATCAAACAGTGGCGTGTGGGGAGATGAGGGTGGATGATGGGCTTGAGGTGCGTGACGTAAGGAGCGGGGTTAGTAAGTGGTGGTTTATTTAATTTCGTTCTTTATTCTTCTATCTTCTTCTTCTTTCTTTATTTGTTTGCTTTCAACCCTTTGATAGAATCACAACCCTTTGATAGAATCAAAGTTGTAGCGGCAGCTATTTCCGCAGTTGGTATCAAGGCCAGGGACCACTAATTTTGATCAGTTTAACTTCGCACGGGAATTAAAAGTGTGGAGAGATTACTAACCAAACAATGAAAACCCCATAGGTTATATCCGCGGGAGGGATCTGGGCTTACAGCGTGGGCTTGGAGCTCAGGCTTGCGGAGAGTGTGGCTAGATCTGTAGCACACAGCCGCGCTCAGCCTATGGGACGTTCTGGGAACTCACCTGGACCGCACTTCCTGGGAAATTGGAGGCATCCCGTTTTACAAATGCCCCTTCACTTTGTTTTGCTACAATCAAATATTGATGAATCACTTTGTTGGACCTGAATTCTTAGCTTTTATGTCAATAAAGGTCTACTACTTTCAACACAATTATACCAATAAAATCACTAGGTTCAGTAATGTGAGAACTGACGCTCCCAGGAGGAGTCCCCGGGGGAGCATCGGCGGCCTGCACTGAACGGCAGTCCAAACTTTATTTCTCTTTGTCGTTGTTTTTTTTTTGAATAAAGGAAAGTTGTTTTTTTTTTTCGATTTGGTGTTTCCAGGAACGCGTAAGGCTTGACTGTTGGGATCTCTCAATATAGCGATCCCACACAGCTAACCTTAAACGCGTATTATACCAATAATATTGTCCCTCCGACATCCCGGGAAGGCATCGGAATGAAGCTCCGAGCCTGAGAGGCAATATCTGATTGGACAAGAGAAATGTCAAATTTTTATCTTCTCTTTTTCCATAACGGACGCTCCGCGAGCGACCCACCCTCCATCGCTTACACCACCGGCCTACGCTGAACCACACACCTGCTTTCCCATTTCACATATATAGACATATAACTGTTGGAATCCATTGGCGGCATTTGTTCAAGATCAACCTTTTGGCGATAAGACCAGACGATGACTTCGATTGTCCGGGAAAGGGAGGGGTTCATCGGTCTACTTGCAATGTTTCAGAGAAACTTTTGACCCCGTGTTTTGTAAACAATAAACACGCTCTTTTACTTTATTTAAGAAGACAACGTTGGATTAGCGCAGGCGAATCCTAACAGTAACGTAGAAAAACAAAAACTTTGTATTAAAAAGCAGGTCTGCGGTTCAGTGCAGGCCGCCGACGCTCCCGCGAGGGACCCCTCCTGGGAGCGTCGGTTTTGACCATAACTGAACATTTGTTTAAAATCACTAGGCTCAGTAATGTGAGAACTGATGCTCCTTAAGGCCATTACTGAATAGTACAACCAAAACCAAAAAAAAACACTTTGATCCAAAATAGATTAAGAGTCTTTGTCGATGCTGTTGGACAAGATGCGTGTGTGTATCATAATTGATAGGTGATGCAGCACCAGACAATCACAGCCGCTAGATGTTGTATGGCTAAGAGGCAGCTTATGACTCTCAGGGAAAGGGACAGTCAACTTTGCTCGCCCACAAGCTTACTTCCGTAGAAGCAACAAGGATGAAGCATTGTGCATGTGCACACTTCTCCACATGTTCCTCCCTTTTCCAGTGGAGAAATCCTCCTCCAATTTTTACCTTCAGAACTCTGAACCACAGGGGTGTTTCGAGGACATCAAAGGCTTCACACGTACAGATTCCACAGACATCGCCCTTCTCCACCGCGCCCTGGTTCTCCCTTACTCAACTCACAACTACGTGTTTGGTTGATGCACGTGACCCTGCGCTCGACTAATACCTGTGTGATTAGCAAAATCAACAGGTATGTCTCCTCTCCAAGCTTGCATCAACGGCCCAACACTAACTTGCGCAATGACTGTGAAGGCGCTTCTTGAGTTCAGCAGTGAGACCCTTTACGGCTTCCGCACAGTAAACGCCATCCTGCCACCCTCAAATGACCCCAGCAAAGCACTACAGGTATTTCACCATTATAGTTGCCCACGTTGATGAGGGTTCAAAACCTGGTCGCCACTTCACATGAGTGGCCTTAGGAATATCACCCAATATGATACTTCCAGTGTTACAACCCTCACCCTTATTATTAGGATTTTCTTTCACATTTATCATTGCACAATTTCATGATTTTTTGCATTCTTCTTTTTCCCCTTGATTGAAAAGTGCTTGGATATTTGTGTTGGAATTTTCATGCTTGGCCCTTTTGTTTATTTCTTATTCTGTTTTATAACTCCATCCTTTCTACTTTTACTTTTGCAACAACTTCCTCTTGACTAGGTTATTATTACCGCTCTCCATTACCTTGCTTTGTTGCTTGTGGAACTGTAGATTATTGAAGCGCTGTTGAAGGTTATTATTGCCACTCTCCCTTACCTTGCTTCGTCACACGTAATGCCGTCAGAATCCAGCCTATTCTTATACACACACTGTTAAAATCTGTAGGCGTGCGGAGCATGGCCTTAGAGTTCTTAGGAAACACCCCGTGTTTCAGAGTTCTGAACGTATAAATGCAATGGTACCCATACATGTTCGAACGCGTTTGAACGCTCACATGATGTCTTTATTTTGTCCCAAGCAAAAAAATTGTTGAAAGATAAGAAAATACCACAAAAATACAAAAATAATACTTAATAAAAGTAAAATGGTGAGCAAGACTACGCTTCCAAGAAGCAGTCGCAAATAAGCTGTTTCCGCCGGTTCTTCAAACTCCCGAAAGTAATAGAGCAGTTTGTCCGACGCAACTATTTGACACCCCCTACTTTGTTTGGTATCCTGAAGTATGGCTCTGTTCCAATGGCTACAACAAATGTTGGAGCGGCAGCGGTGGCTGTTCAATTACAGCCAGCAGCGCCAACGGCCGTTACTGGAACTTCTAGTCTTGTGGGTATTGATATAGTGCCGCCAATTGCACCTGGAGATACTTGACCTTGTGTTCCTCCCATTGCACCTGAAGAAACTGTGGACGCAACAATGACTGGAACAGCAGAGGCCGTGATTATGCCAACAAGTGCGGCAGAGCCATCAATTACAAAGAAAAGAATTCACCACAAGAACAGCAATCAATTGTCGAAGAAGCAAAAATCCAAAGCTTATGACTCGTGTCAAAGAGCAAAAGGAAAGTGTGATGGCTTAAGGCGGCAGTGTTCTCTCTTTAAGTCACAAACAACAACAATTGCACAGTTCTTCCAATAAACTTTGGTTCAATCTTTTTATTCTTAGAAGTGTATCTCCCGGTGTGGCGGATTGCACCGGCAGATTCCGGAGCTTTGGGATATGGGACAGGCAAACCCTGTCCCATATCCACCAGCCCTTTACCAGAAAAGGGGCAAACATGCGGAGAAATGTGCATGTGCACGATACTTCACCCTTGTCGCTTCTGCAGAAGTAAGCTCGTGTGCGAGTGACTTCCACCACCCCTTTCCCTGAGAGTCATAAGCTGCCTCTTAGCCATACAGCGTCTAGCGACTGTGATTGTCCGGTGCTGTGTCACCTACTGTTTATGATAGTGTCTCTTTGGACTCAACCCACCTATGATTAGTGGAAGCACCAAAGTGATGATTTTGAATCAGTAAGAACTATATTCAATTTAATTTTATTGAATAACAAAAGGAAAAGGAACCACTGTTCTTTATGCTTTGTTCAACATTCCGGCATCCCCGCACAAAGCACCTATCATTGCAGATTCCATCAACTCCTTATTTGTGCAAACTGGCAAAGTCAAAAACGCATTGCATGCTGCCACATTGATGGGAACAACATCCTCAAATTGTCTAATATGATATCCAGTGGAATCTGTTGTTCTTGCGGCTACTTCATCCGCTGTTTCCAACCCGACCTGTTCAATGTTTCCAATATTATTACCTTTAAACAACAGCTTGATTTTCTGTGCAGCAGGTAAGATATTGTGGCCCATGAGAGTCATCATGCTCTGCTGTAACTGCTTTGAATCCCATGTTCCCAAAATCTCAAAAACCAAATTCCAAGATTCTAATCTGTCCGTATCTTCAACCATAGGCTTCTTGGAGTGATCAAACAGGGCTATAAACTCTGCAGGAGTTGTGACCCTTATGGAAAGCAAGTGAACTGCCTCCAAAAGGCTGCTAGTGTTGCTGCCAATAACACTCCGAACTCCAATCCAAACAGAGGCCATATAGGGCTCTCTCTTTTTCACCAACTCAGTATGAATCAAAAACTGCTCCCAGTTTTCTTTGCAAGTGTAATCAATACAACCCTTGAGAGATTTTCAGGTTAATTTCCTTGATTAATACTCGAAAACCTCTCACCACTGTGTTTGCTATTCCTGCTTGACTCATGTAGAGGTTCATCAACTCCAGTTCTTCTGGATTGTCTCTCGACAATTGAAATGTACCTAAAAACCCAGGTTTCAAATCTAAAACCATCTGCTTGGTGTACATAGTCAGAGGTGCCTCCAAACAGTTGAGGAGGAATGCAGGAGACAATGCCTCATCAATTGCAACAACAAAGCCGGCTTGAAGGAATGACACTCCTATACACTAATAAAATTGATTTAATGGAACGCAAATCACCAACCCTCAACATACATGACCAAGCTGTTCCAGCTGTCCTCCATTGATGTTTCCAGTTGGAGACTGTAGGAGTGATTTCACATGACGGCAATGTGCTTCACCCTCAAACATAATATTGCTGGATGTGTATGTACTTTGCATATGTCTATGGCTTCTCGCCCACGCAGCTCCTTTACTATCAACTATCACTCGACCATCCACTGAATAATCCAACTTGAGCTGCTTTGGGACAGTCTGTAAGAAAGTCTCGTCCTCAAAAAGCTGATGGAATAATTGATGGAGGAAGCCGGCCAACACTGTTTGAGAAAGAGTTTGAAATACTTTGTGCTTGTTAGTATTTATTACAAAACGAGAAAAAAAGGGAAAGTGAAAAATACATTGTTTCGTGCATTGACTCTGCGCGAGCTGGCATTCCTCTGCTTTGCGGCAACTCCATAGCTCCCAACACTGTTGCAGCGGATGTGGCAGCGATAACACTAATGGAAAAAAGACTTTAAATAAAAAAGTGAATGCATACTGTGATGATCACCTTTTCAGCGGATCAGCCGCAACCACAGTCGACATTCCTTGGTCAGATCTGATCGATAAACTTCCAGCCGGCCGCCTTGTAACCCTTGTTGCAGTGCTTGCTGCCGCTTGCGCTTCGTGAGCTCTGGAGACGTTGTTAAAAAGAAAATAATTTAAACAGACGCAGATAAGCAACTAACCTCCTAAGACAGTCCGAACAAAGTCCAAAGTGCAATAAATTGGGCATAAACATCCCACTACATGTCCCTGCACATAGTTTGTGGCCTTTGTTGAACATTCTCCAGTTTTAATTTGAAAAAGGCAAATCGGATGTCCAGACAGAAAATCCTCGGGGATTTAATCCGATGGTCATCAGCTGTTGATCTCTCAGGATACGTGGGATGGACAACAATTGGCTGAACGTCGGCAGGGTGTAAAAACGTTGGCATCGATGTCGACAGAATCCCAGCATTGACGCTTCGATTTGATTTAAACTGGCCAGCAAAACTCTGTGGCATTCTTGCTGTTCATATGTAGGTCAATCACCACTAAAGAATGTTCAATAAACTTCATAACGACAAGTCCAATTCTCTCACCATACCAAAACATTCTTCTCCTAGTGTTTGCGGATATTGCGGCTGGTGTGGATCTGGATTTTGGTGTTGCGAAAGACTTTTGGTGTTGCGAAAACATTTTCGGTGTTGCGCTGAAACATTTTGGTGTTGGAAAAATGAAAACTGTTGCGCGTCTTTTTTTTGGTGGTGTGGAAAATAATGTGTTGTGTGTAAAAATTTTGTTTTTTAATTTTTTCCCACACTCCATACTGTCGAGGGCGTAGAAGTCGTCCCCCATTGTCTCGACAACTCTACGTAGAGTTGGTTCCCCACACTTCCCTCATCGCGCGCTCCCTTGGCGTTAACCATTACTTCTACATCTAGCACGCGGAGTTTCTCTGCCATGTCGGTAAGTGGTTTTGTCATGGCCTCCATCCATTTGGTAGTTGCATTCCCGGTTACTTCCTTGGCAGTCTCTCTCAGGTTTTCCAGTTCCCGCCCTTCCTTTTCGGTGCTATAAGTGTACCCGCTTTTCCATTCCTCCATTGTTTGGGCAATCTTTTCTTGGAGTTGGTTGCGCATTGCTGCCCATCTCTCTTCGCGGTTGTTTTCCTGTTCTCCCCCCCCATCTTCGCATCTGCTCTTCAACTTCCTCTTTTACATAAATTGCCAACATCTCCTTCATGTGTTTGGTGAGCGGTTGTGGTTGGAGTTTTCCGTTTCTTGCTGCTTTTGCTTCCATTCCCGAGTTCTGCTGTTGTGCCGCCTCAGCAGTTTTTTGTCTGATCGCAGCTTTTTCCGCTTTCGACAGAATTCTGATGGTTGGCTCCAGGTTTTGTGGAGGTGGTAATCCGTCTTCGCAGCTTCTTTTGTTGTTTCGGTTTCCCGCGTATGGTAGTAGCTCCCGGGGTATCTTGATTTCCAGATGGTCACACCCCGGGTTTTGGACGTTGGTTGGGCTTTTTTTGCAGCCATGTCAGCCAGGTCTTTCATGATTTCCGCTACTTCGTATCCGCTCATGCTGTAGTAGCTGTCCGGGTTCCTCAGGTGTTCCATCCTTTTTGCGACTTCTTCTTTGTGTGTTCTGCAGTTTTGGGTAAGTGATCGCCCCGGCAGTGTCTGCAGTCGTCCCGTTCTCGGTATATTTTGCTGTTACCCATTTTAACTACTCTTCTTACGAATACACTTGTGGTGTTTGATTTTGCTTGGTGGTACTGTTGCCATTGATGGTTATCACTTGTGTGTTTGGTGCGTTCTTTGGTTGCTTCTCTTACCTTTGTCATATCCAGTCTTTTGGCATCGTCTTCACTTTTTAGAACTACTTCCAGTTGGTAGGTGGGTGGAGTCCAGTCGGGTTTTCCGTTTTCTTTCCCCCTGGTCAGATCGCAGCCTCCATTCTCTCCATTGTTCTTCTCTTCTCGTCTGTTTGACCTCTCTTTTTAGTATACCACTGCGTTGCCCAGCGTCCTGATTGCATCTCTCCAGTCTTTGGCATCTCTGAGTCGTCCAACGTCTTTAACCACTAATGTCTTAGGCAGTTCCCTTGCTTTCCTTTCGTCTGGGGTTTCATCTTGGTCTACGAGGATGACAGTGTTGCGGTTGTAGAATGAGTACATCACCCGTTGAACTTGGTGAGTTGTTCCCTTGGGGATCAATGGCTCAGGTGGTTAAGACCTGATGCCGATGTGCTGCAGGTTCCCGGTTCAAACCCTGGTGGAACCAAAAATGAAGTTGGTGGTAGTTCAGGAGCCCTAATAGGAGACCTGCACTTCTGAACTACAGAGTAGAGTGGAAGGTGCCCGAGAAAAAGAGGAAGTAGACGGGAGGTCTACAAGGGGGGTTGGGGTGCAAAGTCACTTGCTGTCCAGAATGTGAGCCGGGCCTAACTATACTGTTCTGAGAAATTGGGGAGAAGTAGTTGTTCGACAAAGTGTTAATTACAAAATACATTCACATCGAAACCAAAAAAAAAAAAGGTGAGTTGTTCCCTTTCTGTTTCTTTCCATTTCCATTCTCAGTTGCTTGCGACAATTGGTCTCTCCCGCGTTTTCCACCCTTTGGAACGTCTGGGATATTTGTCTGAAACAGTGAGTTCTGATTTATCTGGAGTTGGTCTATTTTATGATCGGTTAACATTTTGTTTAAACCAATTAGGAGGTCAGGCCCACTCAATTGAATCTTCGATATCTTCTTGAAGTGCCTTATTGTAAATATCGGTTACGTGAGAACTCATTTGGTCTAGTCTCATGTAACTGATAAATCTTCTCAGTTGCAGCTTCATTTTTCGAGACACAAGTTTCTGAGCGGCTATCGCGCTTGCGCCTTGTCGGTTCGGGTAAGCAATCAGCAAAGTTTCATAAAGCATTTTGCTTTCTTTAACCAATCCTTTTCAGCCTCAGCTATAAAGCTACACATCCTTTTTCTCTGTGCGGCAACATTTTGCTGTGCCACCATTATAATAAAGTGATGGCCCCCCTATTTCATTGATTTGTCAATAAACGCTACTGTTAAGAAACTCAGTTTCCAATAATTACAAAATATTGGAAGTCACTCACCAGAGTTTGCGGATATTTGACATGAAGAATTGACTTCAATTTTTAGTTCCTGTTTCATTGAATTCAGTTTCCAATAACCACAGATTATTGGAAATGACAAGAGTCATCAACAAGAAGGTATAATTTCCAACATTCCTGAAATATTCAAAGGATCCCCTAATGAAACTGGATTTCTTTTTCCATTTATCATCTTGATGACTAATCACTTCTTCTGCTACTTCTGTGATAGCAATTTGGTCAACATTCATCTTGATTGCATTCAAATGAGGACAAACTAGGAAGAAACATTCCTACGTTGAAAGAATTCAGTTGAATACCAAACAATCTAAATAATTTTTTGTTTAGTAAAATAGTTATGTCAAAGCAGTGATGCAAGCAAGTAAATATTGGAAGAATTCTTTGTTTTCCAAAAAGTCAACTTTTATTGGAAAAAGAACCACCTCCCAAAATGTCCTGAAGATTTCAAACTTAACATGCTAGTTGGCAAATCAAAGTTAAAATACCAAGACCGTCTATTGGAATCTGCCTTCTACTTCTGCCATGGAGTTATGGTTTGAAGCATAGGCAAAGAGTTATGGAGAAGAAATTTAAAGTATTATGATAAAAAGTTTGGTTCAAAGTACACAGATGAGAAATTCTGGAGGGGGGGGTTGGTCTTCTTTTATACTTTTCCCGCCCAAACCAAGCACCTGCCAAGCACTGTGAAATCATAAATGAAAACCAAGCAATTTGAATTGTGTGCAAAAAAACAAGACAACAGCAGCTGCTACACTGACTCATAAACAACAAACCGAGCTGTAGTAAGGACATGGTGCCATCCTCAGTGTCTCATATGTTGCTAAATTACCTTAAAAAAGCGGCTGGCTGTAAAAGGACTATGCTTCAGATACCCACCTTTGGAGTGTCCAGTACTCATAGGTTCCATAATTGTTTCAAAGCTTGCTGAAATTCTGTTGATTGGGTGTTAGCTGGATACAAATGAGCCTGCAGCATGCAGGGTGAAATGCTGTTGTCTTCCAATAATCCAAGATTATTGGAAACTTCAAAGAGTAAAAATACTGCCTAATTTACATTAAACCACAGCTCCACATTAGTTGTCACAAAGAAGTTATTTTCCACTTTGCCAATACAATACAAGTAAGTGTGTCTGATCACCTTCCAATAGCTTCATTTTATTGGAAGCAGGTCAGCTGAATGGAAAAGAGCCAGATGACAAAGGTTGGTTGGGGTTTAGGGTTAACCCTTCTTCCAATAATTCTATTTTATTGGAAGCTTTCGCAATTAATAAGTTGATGCAGCTTGACCAAACCTGGCCTTTTAATTCAGAGACTTAAGGGACGGGTTTGCAGCTGTGCAGATTGAGGGAAGCCAGGACCAGCAAAAAGGCAATCTTGACAGGCATGGTGTCCTCAACATTGCACAGGTCCAGGTTGAGCAACTCAAGCTGCAACAGCGTGCCAAACTCATGCAGAATCACACGGCACCGCGGAAGAGGTGTGTGATGGACAATACACTGTGACTGCATGGTTTGGTGAACACTTGCTTGAGCCTGCATCACAAGTTACGGAGACAAGTCCTTGATGCAGGTGCCTGGCACGGATCAACAAACAAATAGATGCACTGGACAACCTCAACAGGGAGTATGGGTACTGGCAATTACTCTGCAGCAATGTCTGCTGAATCTGCAGCTGTGACTCCAAAGTCTCTGTACAAAACACCCATACCTTGTTCTTTGTTGTGCAGCAAAGGCTAATCATTGAAGGTGACTAAGAGGTGACTCTGGGTGGAACTGACCAATCAGTGCACTTTGTGCCTCTTTTGCCTCAATGGAAAAAACTCCAGTACCACGCGCACCAGCCGCCAGGTCTGCTTTCAGCTTGTGGACAATTAATTCTGCGACAGCAAAAAACCAGTCTTGGTGAACATGGTTCCCCAGTGCTGCTGCGCTGCCCTTGACAACTCAAACACATGCGTCAGCAGAAACTAGGTCATCATGGCCATGTGCAGCTTCCCAGAATATTTTGTTAATTCTGTCTTCATGCCTTCCAATAATTTTATTTTATTGGAACAGACCAGTCCTATCAGCACACCTACTCCCATTTTTTGCTTCATGGTGTTGTAGTCAATGTAACGGCGCAGCTATCAACACTCGCCCGGACATCTCTACAGCAATCTCTTTTCTATCTATCTTCTCCAGCAAACCATCTCAGCAACACTGGGAAGACCTCATGCGTGTCTTCCGCTACATCCATGATACCCAAGACCACGGTATCTTCTACTCTAAACAAGGCAATTCAAGTCCTATCGGCTACAGCGACGCCGCGTACAACATCCACCACGAAGCGAAGTCACAGCTTGGCTACATGGTTGTTCTCGCGGATGGCGTCATCAGCTGGAAATCAACCAAGACTCCAGTCACTCCACTATCATCTACAGAAGCCGAATATATGTCTATCAGCGAATTAGGACGCGAACTACAATCATTTATTCAGCTATACGATACACTCAACATACCACTCGAAAAACCAATTCAAGTATTCGAAGATAACCAGTCTACAATTCATCAATGTAATAACGATGTATTCTCCCATCGATCCAAGCACATCAATATTCGATACCACTATATTCGCGAACTGGTCAATTTAAAACAAGTCAAGGTCACTTGGATCAAGACCGCTGACCAGCCAGCCGATTTACTCACCAAGTGTCTTGGACGCGATCAATTCAAGAAACTACGTGCCAAATTTGGCATGATGTCTCTTACCGCGATTACAATTTAACAATGCACGATTCAAGATTGACTTCCGCGATACGCATTGGGGCTAGTCGTGATTTGCCCCCAATAATGCTAAGTCAACTCTATTCAATTCAATTCGATTTCGATTCTAGAACCTAGAAAACTTCATATTTTAAACATACAACTCATATAGAACAATCCAACTATTTATTCAAGTTCAAAAGTACACAAGAAAACCAACCACTTAGCTCAATGGTCAGAGCTCAAGTCTGCTACCAAGACAACCCAGGTTCAAGACCTGCTCTGCGCACTTGTTCGATTATTACATATCCGCCTATGAAGGTTTCACTTTATCCTTGCTTTGCCATTTCAATGGTTGAGCGAGGGACGAGTGTTTTAGTCAGTAAGAATCTGACACAGGGTGTAATAACGCAAGACCGCACAGAAAGACACAACTCTCAAGCGATTCACACGATCAAGGGGAAGGCACCATCACGTGACAATCACATGACCTCCACTGAACCTGATTTAATCACCAAGCCTTAATTAATCATTGGCAATTAATCAAGTAATACGCGTTTGAGGGTTGACTGTGCGGGATAGATATATTGAGAGATCCCGCCAGTCAAGCCTGGAAAAGCCGTAAATTACCAATTTACAGCATTTTCCTTTTTCCAAACCCCTTCACACCGCTCGCTACCGCTCCCGCTCGAATGGCCGCCCCCAACCCCACCCCCGCGCAAACGAACGTGCTGACCATGCGCTTCAGTACCCTCCAGGACGACGTGGTAAGAGTCATTACCAGCCTTATGGGCCTCCCAGTCGGCTCCACCGCCGATGTAGTCTTCCGTGCCCTGGTCGACCACCCGGACAACGCCAACCCCAGAGCAGACTGGGACGGTGTTTTTAGGCTCAACGTTCCGGTCGCGGTCATTCCAGTCCAGGAAGACCCAGACTGGGAGGAGTACACCGCCATCCGCGACGGCAACATCGACAACGCAGTAGTGCCACCGTTGCCACCACCTCCCCGCCGCATGGAAGGCTTCCGCGCTACGATCACCGCTGCCCGTGCCGCCCGCGCCCCACAGCAGCAACAGCAGCAACAACCACAGCAACAACCACAGCAACACCGCCCACGCCCTCGCCACGAACCCGCCGCCGCCGACGACGATCCCGCATCCGACAACGAGGCTACCTCCGAAGACGAAGCACCCACCGCCGCAACTCCCAAGGACACGTCCAGGCTTCAGGTTAGTCAACCTTTCGTTCTTCATACCCTTCTCTCTTTTCTCTCTCTTATCTCGTGTCCCGGCGCGACGGAGCGGCAACCGTCCCGGGCGACCTCCTCCAGCGGCTAGGCCGTATCATCGTGGGCCGGCTACCAGTCCCTCACTGCGAGCCCCGCGCTCACACCTGCGAGCCTTGTCCTCGTACCTACGAGCCCGCGCTTCTTCCTACGAACCGCGCGTTCACCGTTACGAGCCTTGCGCTCACTCCTTCGGCACTTCCGCGCTTCAGCGCCCACCTCCACGAGCCTTGCCCTCGTATTTACGAGACCGCGCTCCTTTTCTACGAGCTGCGCGCTCGCCATTACGAGCCTCGCGTTCATCTCCTCGAGCTTCACGCTCACCTTTGCGAGCTTCGCGCTCACCCTTGCGAGCTTCGCGCTCATTTTCACGAGCTCCGCGCTCCCCACCCTAAGCCCTCTCGCCGCACAGAGGCACCCATCAGGGATCGGCTCCTGATGGCGGCGTGTTAGGACCCATGCTCCCACTCTAAGGGAACCCCCCCTACACCACCCTTTGCCCACTCCACCTCTCCCCTGACTGACCCGTTTGTCTTCAGGTACGCTTCGACATGCTCGACGAGTCGTTCCGCGCAACAATCACCACGCTGGGCTACTCCAGCAACGCGGACATCCGCCAGGCCATCGAGGCCATCCTCAACTCTGCATCGATCATCACCGACATGCAAGCATTCGACGAGTACACCACTGCAGCCAGAATCACCGACTACTCCATCCAAAAGAGTGTCCCTCCTCAACAGACCCAAAGGTTCCTCATGGACCACCTCAAGGAGGAACCGGCACGCAACAGTCTCCCAACAGCGTGGGCCGCCAAGATCGACCGCTATGCCATCCAGCAAGCGAAGATCACGGAGGCCTCTCGCCCCACTGGCGACCGCAGGCGCAACACTAGTTGGACCAGCAACGGCCGCCATGGCTGCAACCACTGCCGCCGCACCAACATCGCCTCCCACAAGGAGCAAGATTGTCGCAGTACCTGCGGTCAAAACAGCTGCACCCGTTCCCAGTGCCAGCCACGGTCCAAGCCCTACGACCGCAGCAACAACGGCGGCAGCAGCCGCAGTGACCGCCGCCCAACTGAATGACCGCCCAAAGGGCACCATTCCCCAACCGTCCTCCCCAAATAAAGCCCTCTACTGGCCACTTCTTTGTGCATTTGTTAACTGCCTTTCCTAGACCATTCCAAATAGTGTCATCTTCCAACGTATTTTTGGCGACAATGCCATATCAAAGGACCCAGTCCCACCCGACCCCCCAATTGCAGAGGTCCTGGCCGGCCGAGCATCCGGCAACCCTGCCAACCTGTTCCTACCGAGCCCCGACGCCTTCCGTGCAGGAAATGTTGATGCCTCGCGCCTGGAAACCTGGCGCAAGGTAGCTGCCTTCTCCCCTCATGAGAAGCTGATCCTCAAGATTGTAGAACACGGTGTGGACATCAATGACTTCTGGAAGTCTGACGCCCGCCCTCCCAAACTCTTTCAAGACAACCACAGTGGCACCCCACCCCACCTAACAGCATTCCTCAGCACTGAGCTTGAGAATGACCTCCGCTCCGGCGCCTGCATTCCATTGGGCCCATGCGACACAACCAACCCACCACATGTGGTTTACCCCATCGGCGTTGAGCCCACCAAGCCGCGCCGAATTGCTGACCTTCGCCGCCTAAATGAATACACAGTTGCACCCTCCCACCACCCCGAGTCGCTCCGCCAACTCAGCCAATGGATCGGCACACACATGGCAGTAGTAGACGTCAAGGCATGCTACTACAACTTCCGCCTCGCCCCCAGTTCCCAAAAGTACTTTGGTTTCCGTTGGAAACGAAACGGGATCTGGACATTCTTTGTCTCCACAGTCCTCGTATTTGGCTGGAACAGCGCCTCCTTTGTCTGCTTCATCCTCACTGATGCAATTGTCCGCTACCTGCGCTCCTACAACATGCCACTGATGGTATTCTTTGACGATTTCGGCCTGGGAGAACTCCTGGGTGCCAATTCGCCACCTGAGCGAGTCAGCAACTCTGTCTATGTCCTTTTGATCCTGGGCACTGAACTGGGCCTATTCTTTGGCCGCAAGTCCCAAGTCCTACCATCATCCACCCCCAGGTACCTGGGCTTTATACTCATGCTGTTGGAGCGGCGCCTCGAGCTCCCGGCAGACAAACGGGCCCGCTTCTTGACGCTCCTCCATTCCTTCATCCACCAACCCACTGTCCAATACGCTGCCCTCGAATCATTTGTGGGCAAATGCGTTCATCTGTCCTTTGCCCTCCAGGGCGGCATGGCTTTCACACGCCACCAGTACACAGCCCTGTCGTCCCAGACAAGAGGCCGTTCGATCCCCATCTCGCCTCTCCTACGAACCGAGCTCCAGGAATGGCTGTGTGTAGACCCTTCCCACCCCGAACACTGGCGTGGCGCTGAGTGGCTCTCACCCATGCATGTCACCATTGATGCTAGACCCAAACTCAACACGGACGCCAATGACAACCGCCATGGTGGCGTCCTGGTCACCGAGGGTGGCACTCGCCACGAAGGAGAGGAGGTCCCTGACTACCTTCTCCCCAGCGCAGGTGTATCCATCAACGCCCGCGAAGTCTTTGCCTTGTTCGCTGCTCTTTGCCAATTCAAGGATGAGCTACACAACAAATGGGTTGATGTCTGGCTAGACAGCATGGTTGCGGTACACTGCCTCAACAAGGGCTCTTCAACTTCTCCAACCATCAATGGCTTCCTCACCCTCATCTGGCGCCTCTGCCGCCACATCAATTGCAAACTCATCATCCACCACCTCCGCTCAGAGGAGAATGACGTCGCAGATGGAATCACCCGGGAGGATCCACGGAATGACTACCGGCTTTCCCAATCCACATTTCAGAGGGTACAAGCCATCACCATGTCCGCTATAGGAAGAGAATGCAACCTCGACGGCATGGCGTCCTCCAGCAACACCAAGCTCCCGCGCTTTTACAGCCGATACGAATCTCCAGGAGCAACAGGAACCAACCTGCTCTCAGTCTCCCTCCGCCGGACAGACGTAGCCTATGTCTTCCCCCCATTCTCCATGATTGCACCAGCGGTCCAATACCTACTGCAATCACATGCCGCCGCAGCCTTGGTGGTCCCCGAGATGATGGACAGCTGGTGGGCCCAGCTCAACCAAAAGGCAGTCCACAAGGCCTTCCTAGCCCCTAAGGGCGCCATAGGCCACATCAGCGGCTACCACCCACCATCCAAGTCCATCACGGACATCCCCAACCCCTACAACTTGTGGTGCTTCATTCTCCAATAAAATCGTGTTCGCTAACCCAGTCCCTTCAGGGCGCACCAACCATAACCTTGTGCGTACGCTGCTCCCTGTCACCTGACGAGGACATCTGCTGCCGCGACTGTGGTCGCGAAAACCCGCGCCTCGCCCGTTTCTGCATGCAATGTGGCTCACAACTCTCCACCTTTGCGGAAGACGTGCCCAGAGTAGAGGTCAACGAGCTCTACATTGCTGCTCGCCGTGCAGCACTACACGCCACTCTACCATCTATCCCCACGCCAGCCGCCGCAGAGCTCCACCACTTCACCTCTTTCCTGGCCTCCCGCTCAGCGCGCCCTGCCACTGACATACGCGCCGCTGCGCCCACAGATGTGGTGGATTACCTCATCTCAAAAGAGCTGAAGGGCCGCACCCAGTACCACGGCGACTCCTGCAACCGGCACAACTCCGCCCGAGTAGGAAAGCGCACCTTTGCAGAATGCGACCCTACAGTCTGCCACATCAAGGCCGCCCCAAGCTCCATCCAAGGGGCAGCAAGCAAGCTGCGCACCGCCCTCACCGACTCTGGTCTTATTGGCCCATGGGACCCACGCAAAGGCTCAGGCAACCCAGCTGACGCCAAACTAGTCCGACACCACGTGGACAGGCCCTTCAAAGAAGCTAACACCCACGGCGTAACACCTCTCCAAGCACCCCCCATCCCACCACACACCCTGGGATCCATCTTCTCTCTCATCAGACCAAGACTGTCTGACCCAAACCACTCCCCCTGGGAGCACCTTCGCTGGCGCCAGTTCTGGTGTTTCCTACTTATGTGCCAGACCTCAGGGAGGCGCCCAGGTGACCTAGCCAGGCTTCGCACCTCCACTTTCCTTTGGCTACCTGACCACTCCGGCATCCTAGTCACCATGGTGGCAGGCAAGACAGCCTCTGTCAAGACCCCCGACCGCTTCACGATCCAAGACGCAGGCTTCTTGGAAGCCCTGCGCCTGTACACCAGGGACTGCGCTCTCTGTGATGCCAACCTCACTTTTGGCCATCCCTTTGTATTCTTCAACATGCGGCATGGACCAGCAAACCCCCGCCCACATGCCGATCCAGACAGCTTTGTGCGTGACTTCCAAAGCTGCCTCAAAGAACTAGACGCCTTCAATGGTGAAACCCTATATGGCTTTCGCGTGGAGAACGCCATTTCTGCCGCCCTTGAAAGCGAGAGCAATGCAATTGTCATGGCTGCAGGCGGTTGGCGTTCACCAGAATCCGCCAAACACTACAGCCAGTTTGCCATAGCAGCGGCACATGCAGGCGAGGGCCAAGACCCAATTACCACCACACATGAGTGGCTCACAAACATTACCCAGTATTCGTACTTTGTATGACACCCTCTACACCAATAAATCCCACCTTCTCTTCAGTTATGGCCCCTTTTTCAGCACAGGCTCCGACACAGAGCGTCGGTCTTCACATAACTGAACAAGTATGACTTTATTGGTATAATACGCGTTTGAGGGTTGACTGTGCGGGATAGATATATTGAGAGATCCCGCCAGTCAAGCCTGGAAAAGCCGTAAATTACCAATTTACAGCATTTTCCTTTTTCCAACCCCCGCAGCGCGGGCGAGCGACCCACCCTCAATCCACCCTTTCTCCGTGGCCCGCCCTGAACAGCACCCCAGACTTTATTCCTCAGCTGGCTCTGCCAGCCCTCACGCACTCAAAATTCCCACAACCCCTCTCCCGGTAACACGGGTTTTCTGATTTCTGTAGAATACGTAAATAAAGTCTGGCCTGCTGTTCAGTGCAGGCCACCGACGCTCCCGCGGGGACTCCTCCGGGGAGCGTCGGTCTTCACATAACTGAACAAGTATGACTTTATTGGTATCACATTCATGTCACATGATCCAAGTCTGATCGTTGTTCAATTCATTCTTTATTCAATCATGTTCGCTTGAGGGGAAGTGTTGGAGGCACATGAAACTCATGTTGCAAGCTCCATGTTTGGGAATAAAGTTTAAGAATTCTCTCCAAAATCTCTCTAGTGCCCACAACGATCAGCTCACCTGTCTACAGAACCAGCACCGCTTCCAGTCCCTCTACAACAGTTTAGGCACTGAAACATCTGCTTGAGTGAGAGACTAGCGTTGGAGGGGCTCAAATGTTGCTGCTGATGGGCAAACTTGCATTTTGTTGTGTTTTTAACAAAGGTCTGTTTTCCCTTGATTCCATCTTTCCAATATTTTATTTTATTGGAAAATGGTCTTTCCAATATTTTTATTTTATTGGAAATTGGCCTTTCCAATATCTTTATTTTATTGGAAAATGGTACCTTCCAATAATCCTATTTTATTGGATACAGGTCTGGTGCCAGAAGGACAAACTTGTATTCAGACCATGTACTCATGGGGATCCTAGCGCAAATGTGCTGGGGAGCATTATTCAAGTCTGACATTGATGCAATCAGTGCTGCAAGTTCCCAATCTACTTTGTCAAATGTCTTGCCAACTCTTTGCTCCAGTGGCCACTGCAAAGAATCTTGAACGATGTGCTGTCTTGCAGTAGGCAGTCATGGACTTGGCTTGGAAGAAGCAGTTGGTGTGCTATCAGATTGTAGTGAAGGCTTTGAAAGATGTCTGTTGAAGGTAGATAACCTTTATTGATATACAAGCTTAGAATTCGAGACACGTCAACGTCAAGTTTATTACGTAAGAAAACACAAGAAACTCCAAGTCTACCCAAGCTTCAGTTCCATCTTTGTAACCGTAAACCACTGGAGACAAGCGAATTAGTAATCAAGACGCGAGGTGGGAAAAGGGGACAAAATGGAATATAAAAGTGAAACAACCTGAAACGGGGTTATAAAAGGAGGTGTACGTTCTAATAATAAACTACTGATAGTTCCCAGAAATGTATTACAACTCACCTCCAGTGCAGAACAAAGGACCCGAAGACGCAGGGTCCAACACAAAGATGTTAAGAAGTCTTAGTAGACTTAAGATCAAAGGCCCTCACCAACTAAGACCTAAAGTTGTGAGAGAAAAACAACTAAGACCCAAAGTTGTGAAAGAAAACCAACTAAGACCGAAAGTTGGAAGAACCAAACAAACTCAGATATGGGAAACCAAAAGACTTGATGATTTGAAAGGTTGTTTATTGTTGAAAAGGCCACCATTGTTCATAAAGACAAAGAAAAGAACAATCGGAATAAAAGAACAATATAAACCAATCAAAACTTCCGGTATTGAGAGAACAATCGATGTCTTAAAGAAAACTTTTGAAAGTATTGAAAACATCGAGAAAACAGACCTCCCAGACCTGAAAGAAAAAGATTCAGAACTAGTTAAAATGAAGACAGAACTCATCTTGACTGCCGCAACCGCTGTTGAAAGAATGACCGTTGACTCTTGGGTTAAGCAAACCCATGAGAAAGACAAAGTCTTCGGCTTCTTCGACAAGATTTACAGAACTGCGGGTGACACCATCATTAATTTGATGGATGAGACCGTTCCCCGTAGAACTGCGTTGGTCGAAAGACAGCTGGCAGAAAAGACGATTCTTATTAGAAGAATTGGAGAGTTCAAGAAAAGACTTGCCTACAGGAGTTTCAGCAACGTCTGTTTTGCGGTTTTAACGTGGTTCTCAGCCAGACCGTTGGATTGAGGGTTGTATGGTGTAGTGAGGCGGTGGGTTGTTTTTGAGTGGGCGAGGAGTTCTCGGACTAGGTTATTTACGAATTCTTTGCCGTTGTCGCTTTGGATGATGCGGGGGAATCCGAAGTCTGTAAAGATTTGTAGTAGAGTTGTTGCTAGTTCTTGTTGCGTTTTAGTTTTAAGTGGACGGAGGAGTGTAAATTTGGTGGCTACGTCCACAAATACTAGGATGAAGTTGAATCCGTCGGCGGAAGTTGTTGATATGGTGGCGAGGTCGATGGCAACGTGGTCTAGGGGTAATTCGGCATGAATGGATGTCATGGGGTGGAAGCCTCGGCGCGCTATGTTCCACTTTTGGCATTCGGGGCATGCTTTGACGTGTTCCAGTGCATCGTGTTTCATAGCAGGCCATGTCTTGTTTGCTCTCCAAAGCTGACGTACGATTGAGTCGGCTCCAAAGTGTCCCATGCTGTGAATTGTTTCCAAGAGGCTTGGGCGTTCGTTATCGGGGACTGTTTCGCGAAGGGTGGGGTCAGATACGCTCATTGTCTTTTGCGCCAGGTTGATCACGTCTTGTGTTGCAGAGGATTTTGTGACGTCCATGAAGGATAGGATGTCGCCGTATACCATTGGTTCATAGGATGGTGGTGATGGTTTGGACCGGCATGTTGGTATGGCGGTCTCGTAGGTGTGGACGATGCGGCTGAGGGCGTCTGGTAGTTTGTTTTGGATGCCGGGTAGGTGGGTGATTGTGAAGTTGTACGAGAGCAGTTTTTCAATCCATCCTTGTAGCAATACGTTGAGTTCGACGGAGGGTAAACAGGTACGTGAGGGCTTTGTGGTCGGTTTCGAGTATGAAGTGTTCGCCAAAGAGGTACGGGTGGAACTTGTCGAGTGCGTAGATGATCCCGAGAAGCTCCTTGTGGGTGGCAGAGTAGTTTCGTTGGTGTATGGAAAACGATTTGGCTGCGAATTGGATGTATTTACGGGATCCTTTGTCATCAAGCTGGTACAGCATGGCTCCGATCCCGAAGTTTGAAGCGTCGGTGGCAACATAGAACTTGCGATCGAAGTCTGGTGTTGCCAAGATTGGTGCGTTTATGGCAGCGTCGGTCAGAGCTTTAAGGGAGGCTTCATGTTCATCTGTCCATATCGCTTCCAAATTTGTAACGGCACGTATTGATTCCAATGGGGCCGCAAGGGTGGAGTATAATGGAATGCTGTCCCGGAGGTAGTTCATGAAGCCCAACATATGTGCGACAGAGGTGTAGTCTTTTGATTGTCTTGGAGTTTTCCATTTGCTGATGGCGAGGTATCGGTCGGGGTCAATCTTGATACCTTCTGCGCTTTTCAAGAATCCTAGTAGTTTGACTTCTCGATGTCCTAGTGAGTTTTTAGACTGTTTAATGCGAAGTTTTGCGGCCGTCAGGGTTTTGAGAACTGATATCACGTGTTGGGTGTGGGATTCCCAAGATGAGGAGTGGATGAAGAGATCGTCGATGTAAATCTTTGATTTTTGGAGTTAGAGCAAAATTTAGGTTTAATATAGAGAAAGAGTTTTTTACCTTGACAAATTTGTCTTTGATGAAAAGTTTTTCCATCAGCTCTTGGAATTGGACTGGTACGTTTTTGAGTCCAAATGGTGGGGCGTTGAATACGTATCGCTGGCCGTTCCAGCAGAAGGAGGTGAGGTGACGGTGCTCCGGGGCAAGGATGTATTGATGGTAGGCTCCGTCTAGGTCCATGGTAGAGAAGATGCTGGAGTCTGTGACTTCTTCTAGAACGTCGCGGGCGCCTGGGTAGATGCGTTTGTAGTCTTTCGTATTATTGTTGACGGCTCTAATGTCGACGCAGACTCGGTACTTGGTGATTTCGCCGTTTACTATGCGTGGAGGGCAAATGAGCGGGCTGTTGTATGAGCTTGTGCCGGGGGCTAGTGACACTATTCCGTCTTTTAGCCAGTTGGATATCTGTTCTGTGACGATGGCGTGCTTTTTGAATGGCAGGCGGTACTGTTTGATGTAGGTCGGTTCGGCACCGTCGATGAGGTCAATGGTGATTACATCATCGGGGTGGTCGGATTTAGAGAGTGCTGCGTTGGCGTCCAAGTGTGGTTGCACGGCTTTTAGGAAGCGTTCTCTTGCCAGGGAGTCATCTTCTTGTAGAGGTCCTGTAGGTGGAGGTTTTTGGTTTAGTTTTGTATACAGTGTGTGTTTTGGAGGAATTTTGTTTACCGTTGGGGAATTTGACCGCTTGTTCGGGTTTTGTTTCAAATTCCTCAGGGGCGACGGGTAGAGCAAATGTTTGTAGACCTGTGCTTCCGACGCCGAGGTTTGGTAGGACGTCTTGGCCAAGCGTTACAATTTCTTTCGGGTTGTCCTTCAGCATGACGGCAGCAACGACGTGGGTTCCTTTTGTCCGTTTAGTGTCGCAATTTATTGGCAGTTAGAGTTACCTTGGTAAGTGGTGAAGACGACTGGTTTTGAGACTTCGACGTTTTCCCAAACGGGCTTGCAGTCGTAACCTTCAACGAGAACTTTGACGGAGTGGCTAGTTTCGATACCCGCGGCTTTGGCCCACTTGGCGTCGATGGAAGTACACATGGCGCCTGGGTCGACTAGGCACCAACGTTCTGTTCCGTTGACGAGGATGTTTGTTCTCATCAGTTGGCCTGGATTCAGCGTCATGTAGGCGGTGGTGGCTTGGAGTAGTTCTGTTGCGCGGGCCTTGATGGCAGCGTTGTAGGTGTCATAGTCCGTCTTGTTGGCACTGGTGGGTAAGACGGGGGGTGGTTGGCTCAAAAAGTTGAGGTTGGGGGAAAATTTTGGTGATTGTGTCATTTCGTTTTTGGCTTGTGCGTTGGAAATTTTGCTTGTTAGTGTCTTCTGGCTGAGCGTTGCGTGCTTGGGCAAATTTGTTGTCTTTTTGGAGGGGGAATTGCTTTGTATTTATGTGAATTTGGGTGGCTTATTGAATCGTTTTATTTTGGTGTTTAATTTTTATTTCGTTGTTTCGGATTTGAAATGAGTCTTATTGTTTTATTCTGGTATTTTAGATAACTACGATAGTGCTGCGTTGGATAAATGTTTATTGTGGTAGATGATTTGACGCTTAGCGGAAAAAAAAATAAGGGCTCAATCGTAAGTCATTTGATAAAGACCGGAAAAAAATATCAAGTAAAAAAATTTGGAAGCAAAGACACTCATGAGTCGACGTCAGTCATTTGCCCAGAATTCGAACTGGTCTTCTGCTTCTGTGTAGAATTCCTCATCTTCGACCTCGACGGACATTGTTTTCATGGAGATCGGGGTTGGACGAAGGTGAGGGTGTTTGTTGAAGCATGCTTCTTCTGGGTGTTTGAAGGAAATGTACTTGTCGGGATTGGCAGTTTTGAGAGCTTTGCAGTGGGCGCAAACTGGCAGTCTTGGGTTTGCAGAGGCGGACAGGCCGTTTTGTTCGCGGCATTCGGCATCATTGTGACCGGGGCCGTGAACTTTGCAGCTTTTGGTGGTTGCAGGGCTGTTTTTTGCGTCTGGTAAGATGCTGAAACTGGCGGAGGGGCGTCTTGGTTCGAAGCGGCGAGCGGCTGCTGGTGCTACAATGTGTTGAGTTGCTCTGACCGGGAAGTAGAAGACATCCAGTTCTTCGGCTTCCATTTGCGCCTCTAGAATCGAAGAAAAGCTCCCAATCTTTGGTCCGAGGCCAATTTTCAAGTCCGAGGTGAGAGTGTTGACGTATAGTTTGATTTTGTCTTTTACTGACATTGATGTTTCGAAGTAGGCAATCAATCTATCGAACTTGGCATGGTGCACTGCTACTGGGTCCGTTGGTAGCATTCGCATGTTTTGGAGCTCTCGGTTTAGTGTTCCATTGAGGTCGTTGCCGAAGTGAGTGTCCAAGACTTTGATCAGGAAGCGGCTAATGTCTTTACAGCCGGTGCTGGCGCTTGCTTCGGCGGAGGCTCTCGAGAATTGTCTGTGGTTTACTGTTGTCTCTAGCCAGGCTGGGAGTTCTTGTGGAGTAGCTTGGTGGGTTCTTACCATGGTTTGTGTGTCTTCTGCCCAGATAAGGATTTCATCTTTGGTGGTTGTGGTTGTTGGGAATTTTGGGAGTTTTGCGGGAGGGTCACGGATTTTTTGTGGCCGGGGTGGTGGTAGGGCTTGCGGAAATGGTTGTTGTTTGTTGTCGTTGTGCGTCGTAACGTTCTTCTGCTTCGGAAGCTAAAGATTTTCTTCTTTGGTAGTCGGTCAAGCGGTATTCGAGTGCATCTGTAGCTCTCTGGACTTGTTCGTTGGTGGAGTCTTCGCGGTTTGTGATTGTGTCGAGTTCATCTTGGGCTGCGGTCCAAAGAGTAAACGCTTCGTCTGCTTGGAGTTTGCGTGTTGCGAGTTGTTCTCCCTGTAGACGTTGTGCGTTGCGGCGGTTGTTCGCAGCATTGATGGCGTTGCGGCGGAGTTGGATTTCGGCGGCGATGCGCTCTTGTTCAGCTTGGAGTTCTTCGACTGTTTGCATGTGTTGTGCTGGTTTTCGTTTGTTTCTTTTGTCGGGCTTGGATAAATAGGATTTTCGATTCTTGGTTTTTAGTAAAAATTGGTGCCTTTTTCTGGTGGTCTCGGCTTTGCTTGGGTTATTTCGGGTGCCACCTGGTGTGTTGCGTTGTGTTTTAAGGAAGAACAGGTGCACTTTGGGTTAATTGTATTTTGCTTTAAGTGGCGGTGTTGTTTAGCGACTTTGTGTGTTTGCGTTAACTTGGGGTGCATTTAGCGACCGCCAACCCGCGATTGTGTGTTTGCGTTAAATTGGAGTGCTGTTTAGCGGCCGCCAACCCGCGATTGTGTGTTTGCGTTAAATTGGGGTGCATTTAGCGACCGCCAACCCGCGATTGTGTGTTTGCGTTAAATTGGGGTGCATTTAGCGACCGCCAACCCGCAGTGGTGTGTTGCTTTAAGTTGCAGTGCCAGTTAGCGACTGTCAACCCGCAGTTGTGTGTTGTGCGTTAAATTGGGGTGCCATTTAGCGGCCGCCAACCCGCAGGTGAGTTTGTGCTTAAAGTTGCAGTGCCATGTAGCGACTGTCAACCCGCAGTGTGTGAGAGGTATTGTGTGGTATAAAGTACTCAAAGGAAAAAATGAGGTGTCTGTTATTGTATGGAGGAGGAGTGAGGGGAGTGAACGATGACGTCCTTTGGAACTTTTGGGATTTATTATTGCACACAATGCTAATAAATATAACAGACAAATAGAATAACAAATATAACTATACGGTAGCGGGAATAAATAGAAGGATAAGTAGTGTCAGTAATAAAGGTGGTAATGAGGGATACGACACGCGTCGTGCACAAAAAGCCCGAAAGAGCGAGTCCGTTTTTTGAAGAGTGGGCGCGGGTTTGGCTGGCCGCGGCAGTTCAGAGGCAGAATTCTCTGAAACTACTTTAACAAACGGCGGCTCGGCTGGAGAATAGCTCTAGTAGAGAAGAATTGACCCACCCAACTTCAAACTTCTGGCTCATCAAGCTTTCATTCGACTGTTCTCCTTTATTAACGGCGCCGATTTCTTCGTGGACAAGTTCATCGTTCTCTTCCCTCATCTGTTGTACATTAATGATATCGTCCACCGACTTCATATCTGGATTCCAGCGACCAATTCTTCGATTTTCAAGTTTGTTTAGAGTCTGGACACTGGTTTCTTTGATCAGCCCAATCAGCTCACTCAAAAGCGATGGTGAAATGACATTGCCCTCAAGCCGGCGCTACAATGGCCAACGTCAGATCAACCAAGAGTGATGGTTTGAAGGAATATAATGACTTACTGATATAATCCACTGTTGTTGCGATCTGTTCCAACAATGCTCGGAGAAATCTCTCAATTGGTCGGAATTCTTGAACAGAATTCCATCCACTCTTTCGTTCTTGAAAGAAAAAACCTTGTCGATTGCTTCCGTGGTGAGCCCAATATTCCCACTCACTGTCTCCGTAACTTGTGATGCAGGCTCAAGCAAGTGTTCACCAAACCATGCAGTCACAGTGTATTGTCCATCATCAAGCTCTTTCCGATAAGTTTCAAGAAGAGAAACTGGCAGATCAAACTCAATTAAAACAGGGTTCCTGTTCGGATCTGTAATTCTTCCATCGAGACTCGGCGGTACTCCTTGATGTCGTCCGCGTTTTATTTCCAAAACAACCTTATAGTTGTTGCCAAACGGAAGAGGTTGGAGCTTCTCAAGTTCCTTCTCGATTCTTGAAACGCAGTTGTTTAGTTGAAACGTCACAACTCCATCCGTGTCTATTTTTAATTCCTGCGTTAGAGCTCATATTGTCAGGGTACAAAAAACGGAACGTACCCATAACGTGGTAGTAGTTATTACGGTCGTGTACAAATGTTGCATTCTCTATTTGTTTTGATGCATGAACAGTGTCATTCAACAACCAAAACCAACAACAAATCGATTACTTACGCCAAGAAAGATACCTTTTCTTGCTTCCATTATGGACTGATTTGTATGTTAAGTATTGGACAGTATCCACACTCACTGGTTCATGGCTTTCGGAACGCAACAGGCACCACACAAAAAGCAGCAGGTACCGGAATCATTATAACAGATAAATGGAGTAGACACTTCACAAAATGTGAAAAGGCAAAGGCAAGCCTAATTTCGATGACACTCACATTCAGTGAAGGTACCATCAGAATAATCAACACATACTGGCCATCTGATGACACGGCAGAAAATTTTAGAACCAGATAGTCAATAAAAGACTGAGGTGCGTTTGTGCCGTTGTCCTCCGCTAGGACCTTTTTAGCTTACTGGGGACAAATGCAATAAAATGTATTTATGTGAATAGAAGTAATCAGAGAAAAAAATGAATCCATTAAGAATGGAATCAGAAAAAAGGGGTAGAAAACAGATGCTGCTCTTCTTTCCAACTGTTGAAGGCAACAAATATGGCTGGGCAGGCATATTCAGGGACAGGGACAGTCACCATATTTATCAAACAGACCATTTCCGCCACAAACTTTTTCGGTGGCCTGAGCTTTCGAGCATAATGAGGAGTTATTTTGGCAGGAAGTCTAATACCTGACAATTTACGAACTCTTGATAATGCAATGTAGAAGGTTTGCGGGTTAAAATTGGGGCAGTCTGTTGAAGGTAGCTAACCTTTATTGATATACAAGCTTAGAATTCGAACACGTCAAGTTTATTACGTAAGAATACACAAGAAAACTCCAAGTCTACCAGCTTAAGTTCCATCTTTGTTAACTGTAAACCACTGGAGACAAGTGTATTAAAAATAAAGACGCGAGGTGGGAAAAGGGGACAAAATGGACTATAAAAGTGAAACAACCTGAATCGGGGTTTAAAAGGAGGTGTACGTTTTAATAATAAACTGTTGAGTATTACGCATAAAGATACAATATCACTTGCACTACTTAACAGAGATTAGAAATAAACTATAAGTTGTACGTATTGAATAATTCAACCCGAATCTTTATTGTTAGAATAAAAGGAGTTTCCATGATTCGAACCTGGGGCATAACGATTTCTAAGCAAGCGCCTTGACCGCTGCCCCAAACACATCTTTCCTGCATGCTTTCCAAACCAAAACACCATAATACATCGGCCGTGCGCTGCCGAGATGAAGGGACGCCTTAACCAGAGATGGGTTATGCTTTTGGACCTTGGCGGCATTTGGTTTTTATCAGCTGCTCACATGTAGAAAGATGAAGACATTTTGTAAATGTAACCTTTATTATTGAGTATTAACGCCGTCAGACGGCGATAAATTTCCCCTTCACTAATTTCCCTCAATTGGAAATAGCCATGTCAAGTTGATGCACCGCCTCAATGGGCAAATGGGATACGAGGTTTTCAACCTCAACAGGTCTCAATGGGACCATGTAAAAGACTAAAGCAACAGTAAAACGCTTTAAAAGCGGAATTTGTGGCAGGGAAAAAGATAACAACTTGTCTCCTGACAAACAATTAACCACATAAAGCTTACATTAGCTCGCCGCAAATCAACATAAAGGACTGATAGTTCCCAGAAATGATATAGGACTCACCTCCAGTGCAGACCACAGGACCTGAAGACGCAGGGTCTAACACAAAGATGATAAAAAGTCTTAGTAGACTTAAGATCAAAGGCCCTCACCAACTAAGACCTAAAGTTGTGAGGAATAACCAACTAAGACCTAAAGTTGGCAGACCAAAAGAACCTCAGATTTGGGAAACCAAAAGACTTGATGGTTTGAAAGGTTGTTTGTTGTTAAAAAGGCCTCCATTGTTTATAAAGACAAAGAAAAGAACAATCGGAATAAAATAACAATATAAACCAATCAAAACTTACGGTATTGAGAGAACAATTGATGTTTTGAGGAAAACTTTTGAAAGTATCAAAAACATTGAGAAAACAGACCTCCCAGACCTGAAAGAAAAAGATTCAGAACTAGTTAAAATGAAGACCGAACTCATCTTGACTGCCGCTACGGCTGTTGAAAGAATGACTGTTGACGCTTGGGTTAAGCAAACCCATGAGAAAGTCAAAGTCTTTGGCTTCTTTGACAAGATATACAGAACTACGGGTGACACCATCATTAATTTGATGGATAAGACCGTTCCCCGTAGAACAGCGATGGTCGAAAGACAGCTGGCGGAAAAGACAAATCTGATTAGAAGAATTGGAGAGTTTAAGAAAAGACTCGCCTACGCTAAGTTGACTCCTCCACAGATTTATCCAAGTTCTTTAGAACACACAGGGCAATTAGTTGTCCAAGTGGTTCAGAATGAGGCAGGAGAGAGAAGACTTACCGCAGTCGAAACGCCAGGCCCAATCGCGATTGCTATTCAGGATATTGAATCTGAAATGGAAATCTTGGCGGTCAACCAGAAAAATGAATTGGAGCAGTTCAAAGAAATCCAAGATGGGATTGAACGCAACAACAAGGTTGAGTGGTGCAAGGCAGATAGTAAAGCCGTGTCCAAGGCAAAATAATTAATGGACGCGACGTTGCAAGACTAATATCGAGATGTGACTTACCATGAAATGATTGTGGACATCTTGAGAAATGTAACAAGCTACAATTGTTCAAATGTCCTCCAACAGTTTGATTTGGCAGTGGCTTCCTACGACCAGAAGAACTTCGGAAAGGGCGACTATGAAAAACTGAGGTGCGGTGGCAAGCCATCCGCTAGGACCTTTTTAGAATTTTTTTTAGAACTTTTAAAGAATAGTACTGCATAAAACCGAGTTGATACTTAAGAAAGAGCAAGAGCAAAAGCTCGTCTTTCCATTGATGGAAGGACTGTATAATATGATTGGCAGTATAATCCGGCAGTTGTACCAAATTAATGAGACGAATCATCTTGTCTTCAAATTTTTTGGGGGGGCCAGAACTTTCTTGAATAAGCCATGGAAAGTTTTTGCACAAGTCTTATGGATATCAATGTCTTTGAGAGAAAGCTACATATAAACCCTTGGCAAAGATCTTCAAGTGCTCCAAATCTGGAATACGCTTTGTTATCATCACAGGCTTTCCCAGATAGAATTTAAAAGTGAAGGGAATTTTGCTGGTGGCATTGTCATTCAAAAAACCAAGACAAGCCAATTCTGCGGGATTGACATTGTTGGACCCTGCGTCTTCGGGTCCTTTGTTCTGCACTGGAGGTGAGTTGTAATACATTTCTGGGAACTATCAGTAGTTTATTATTAGAACGTACACCTCCTTTTATAACCCCGTTTCAGGTTGTTTCACTTTTATATTCCATTTTGTCCCCTTTTCCCACCTCGCGTCTTGATTACTAATTCGCTTGTCTCCAGTGGTTTACGGTTACAAAGATGGAACTGAAGCTTGGGTAGACTTGGAGTTTCTTGTGTTTTCTTACGTAATAAACTTGACGTTGACGTGTCTCGAATTCTAAGCTTGTATATCAATAAAGGTTATCTACCTTCAACACCTCCCCTCAAGGTGAATATCGATACACCGTCAGAGCTTTCTAATTTCGCTCTATCTCATTCTAGGAGTCTCCTCTCAGGAGATCGAAAAACAGGCGTCAGCCACGATGGGTACGACCCAACTCCTAAAACTCAATCTATAGTCTATCGAAAAACCTCTACTCTTCGTCTATAAAGGATAAAAACAATAACTATAGGACGATCTCAGAACTTGCGTTCTGTGAAAGCTCGAATCGGACTTCTTAACTGTAAGTCTGCGAGGGACCTCATGCCCATTAGAGAGACTATCTTTCTGTGCTGCGTCGCTGGCAGCGCTTTAGTCATTATATCCGCGATCATGTCTTCTGTTGGGCAATATATCAGCTCAACGGCCTTTTTCTTTAAATGATCACGAATAAAGTTGCCTCTAATGTCAATGTGCTTCATCATCGCATGGTGCTTTGGGTTTGTTGCCACTGCAATCGTTGACTTATTATCTTGGTTTATTACTGTAGGCTTTTCTATCGGGTAGCCGATCTCCTCCAGTACGTGTCTGTACCAGAGGGCTTCCTTTATTGCCTCAGACAGTGAGTAAAACTCCGCTTCTGTTGAAGACAGCGCTACTACTGACTGTTTCTTACTATACCAAGATACGATCGCTGACGACATCATGAAGAGATATCCTGATCTGGATTTTCTTCCCTTTGACATCGCAAAACTGGCGTCTGCGTATCCTACGATATCGCCAAACTCCATCTGCAACCATTGATCTAGCGATTCATCTGTCGGAAATAAGATTGGTGGGTTCTTTGACTTTCGATAGAAAATCCCATAATCATATGTTCCTCTCAGATACCTGCACAAGTGTAGCAGCGCCTTCCAGTCTTCTTCGCGTGCATCATTCTGATACTGCGATAGTACATGGACTGCAAACACTATATCGGGTCGCGTGTGTCCAGCTAAGTACATTAAGCTCATCACCGCTGACCTGTATTCTGAGTTCTTCTCCTTACTTAGGAGTTTACTTTTCTCGTCAGTGCTCCCATCCTGGAGACATCGGAGTTTTCTTTATTTCTATAGGTACGGTTTTACCATTTACTGTTTTATTCCACATGTTCATCTTTAATAATAGTTCGCGGCAATACTCAGATTGACCAATCCAAGAGCCGTTATATTTCTTATTATTAATCTTTTCGTAGTGCATCCCAATCACAGTGTTTTGCATCTCCGAGGTCTTTTATGTTGAATCGCTTTCCGATTGTTCTCTTTCAGTTCTTTGAGTATTTCTTTACTCGAAGACATCAACTAAGAAATCGTCAACATAAACTAATACGAATACTTTTGTTTCTTTATCGTATTTGTGAAATAAACATAAATCCTTTTGACTTTGGTTATAACCGTTCTCCTTTAGAAACGCTGTAAGCACATCGTTCCATTCTTTCGCAGACTGATGCAACCCGTATAGCGATCTAAATATTTCGCATACTAGGCTTTCTCCATCAGGTCCATACTGCGGGAACATTTCTGGTGCTCGCATAAAGTTTCTTTCTTTCAGATCGCCGTAAAGAAAAGCGACTGAAACGTCAAGTTGCGCGATGTGCCAGTCATACAGTTCTGACATAGCGATCATCACCCGCAATGACTCTTTTCTGATTACAGGAGCGTAAGTCTCTGTATAGTCTATCCCGTACTCTTGGGATGATCCGACTGCGACTAACCTAGCTTTGAACTTCAGCAAACATCCGTTCGCCATATCTAGTTTGTAGTCGAACACCCACTTGCTTCTCAGCAGGCGTTTTCCGTCACGAACCTGTGATCGTTTTATATATCCGAAGGTTTTCATCTCATAGTGTGAGTTCATCTCTAGCTTCATCGCCTCTAGCCATTTTAACCAATATTTAGACTTCTTCGCCTGATTCAATGATTGAGGGACTGGTTCTAAATCATCAATCATGATCTTTTCGTCAGGGAAAGGATTTGTCTCTTTGAACGGTTGTACCGACTCGGCGATAGCGTTCTCAACTATCGGTCTCATCACAGGATCTGTCAAGAACGCTCTTATTCTAAGTACGTTTCTTTTCTTGACTTTGTGATTAATTCTCTTTTCGAGTTTCTGTCTAAAACCTTTGTTCTCAGGAATATCTCTCTCGATCTTATTCTGGACTGTCAGCATAAACGCGTTAAGTTTCTCACTTTCGCCTTTTGCTTTTAATCTTCTGGTTATTCCCCATTTATCTAATATTTCTTCTAATCCTTCAGGATCCCATTGGACCATATGGATTTTATCTGATTTTTCTGGTTCTAGCGGTATTCTTGCTGTTTCGCCTTCAGCAAGATTGTCTTCGAAGTCAGAGTCCCCAACAGTTGAGTTCTCTTCATCTTCGCTTAGATTTATATCTCCATCTTCCCATTCTATGTCTTTTGGGTGTGGGATTACTAGTTCTGGTGCTAACTCCACTATGTCTTTTACAGTTTCGTCTATTTTCTCTTCAACTGTACTTTCGATTCCACTGTGAGTCTTTTCCAATTCTTTTATTTCAGTGTTTCCTACTTCGGGTGAAAGACTCTCATCTTCATTCCTCCCCTGAATCGTAGTACTCGTTGATTCTGGAATTCCTTCTCTCAGCGGTCTCGGTCTAAGATTATAACGCGTTTCAGGTACGTTTGTATCTTCTATCATTTCTTCCACATCTGTTTTCTCATCACGCCATATTTCATCCACTTCCTTCTGGGAGAGCGGTGCGTGAAGAGGTGGGTAGTGGCTTAGCGGGTCCGCTATTCCTTCTAATCTATTATCTAATTTTCTAATTAGACCAGGAAATCTATCTGGATGGCCCACGACGTTAAACGCCTTGGTTATTCTACGCGACGTGAGGTCATAGACTCTATATATTGAGTTTCCTTCTAACCCCAAATATATTCCAGGTACTCCACGGTCACTCCAAACTGTGTCTCGTTGGTCGTGGTCCTGGAATATCGTCACTTGGCATCCAAATGGTAATTCCCTGTTTATTCTTGCGGGTTTTCCTTCCCATAAATAATATGGTGAGTACTTCCCCACTTCTGGGTAACCAGCCTGTTTGTGTACTAATTTATTTCTATAATTTATGAACGTCGTCGCGGCTTCTTTGACGAGAACTTTTGTCAGACGTGAGTGAATTAACATTGTAATTACGCAGTCTTTCATTGTTCTAACCAGTCTTTCAACTAGTCCGTTCATTTCTTTTGTATAAGGTGGGCTAGGAGTGAATTGGGTTGAGAGTGGCCTTCGTTCGTTTCGAGCGAACGCTTCTCTTAATTCCTTATTCACGATTTCTTTGCCTTCATCACTTCTAATTTCTCTGATGTGCATTTCGTGTTTCTCTTCCCATCTTAACAATTCTTCTATTATAGTTTCTGTTATATCTCCTTTTCCGCGGCAAAATCTGATGACCGCGTATCTCGAAAATTCATCTACAATGAGCACTGCCCATTCTTCTCGGTTTAAAGATTTGCAAGGTAATTTTATGCTATCGATGTGAACTCTTTCGCCTATTCGTGTTGCTTTGCCTTCAACGCGACTGTAAATCTTTTCTCTATGTGCTTTTCCTAGGGCACAACTAACACATTCTTTTCTATTACAGTTTTCCAAAGACACTTTATTCGATTTCGTTGTCGAATTAGCCTTCTTTGACTTATCAATTTCGACCCCCACCACCATCTTCGCGTTTATGGAATCTTTCAAGAGCTGATTTGAGAGGTGAGCAATCTCATGGAATTCATTCCAATTGACTTTTCTTGCCTTTTCTCTAATCTTGCCGCTTTGGGCAATCTCTCTTTCTTCAGAAGTCTTTGTTCTTCTTGTTCCTGTTTGCGATTGTTGGTCTTTAGTCAAACTTTTGATAAGTGAAGCTATTCTAAATCTTAAATCGCTATTCACCATTACTGTCTTTAGGTTTTCTATTTTCTTAGCGACTTCGTCTGACACCCATGTTGCAATCCCAAATTCCGATGCTGCGGTTGCATCTTCCTCCGCACCATTGTCACCTCACACATTGGGATAAATTAGTTCCATGGTCACAACTATTTATTAACCTAAACATATCACGCACACATAAATCTAGCCCCTTTAGTCTAATGTTTGCAAGGACAGCAAACACATTCACAGACTACTCATTCGATCAACAAAGAAACCTATCACTCGAAGAACTTCAAGCACGTTGCGACCATATGCACGACCTTGTCTACCCGGAGATTGCTGCCACAACCCGCCGCTACCAAGCCATCATGCGAGAGAAATACAACAAAAAGTTCAACGTGAAAGACGAATTATTCCCTCTGAACTCCTACGTTATGGCGAAACCCGACGTCCGCGAAAGCAAAACCGAACCGCGTTACGAAGGGCCATACAGAGTGATCAAGCAAACACGCAACGCCACTTATCAGCTACTGGACGCAGACGGATCACCACTCAGCCGTAACTACGCACCACACCAATTAAAGCTAATCTCTGCACACACTACATTCCTACCCACAGCCGAAGTCTCCAAAATCCACGCATTTAGAACAAGCCCAACGCAGGAAAAGGAATACCTAGTCTCTTGGAAGAACTTCGACGACTCCTACAACGAGTGGGTACCACACTCCCACTTCCAAAACACAACAATCATCAGCGACTTTCACAAAAAAGACCTCACCAAACGCAAACAAAAATCCCCTACTATTTAACTCCCAACAACTTAACTCTCAACTCACAATCTGGGGGGGTGATGTCGTATCCCTCATTACCACCTTTATTACTGACACTACTTATCCTTCTATTTATTCCCGCTACCGTCTAGTTATATTTGTTATTCTATTTGTCTGTTATATTTATTAGCATTGTGTGCAATAATAAATCCCAAAAGTTCCAAAGGACGTCATCGTTCACTCCCCTCGCTCCTCCTCCATACAATAACAGACACCTCAACGCGTTCGTGAAGCCTTGCAAGGAGTTCCTTGGTTGAAGAAAGACAATATGAAACTCGCCCAATCTAAACTCATTTTGAGAGTATTAGAAATTCGCTCTCGTCAATTGGGTCTTGGTAAGAAAGGTAAGCTTTTTCAACTGTTCAACTGCTCAAAACCGACATCGAACATCAAATACCAACGGCAGAAGCGAAAACGCCAACAAATTCATTGGCAGCAACGGCTTGGAATGAGTTGGTAATTGAACAAGTCACTTGTGCTGCGAAAAAGTTCATGGCATTGGATGGTTTGAGAGAGCATTTTGATGCGGTTCTTCAAAACGAAATCGAAGCTGCTTGGTCATTGTGCGGAGTCTTGTCGCTCGAAACCAAGAATTTCGCGAAGCAGCTCGTTCTGCAGTTATGTGCTGACTATGTGGATGAGGCAAATATCAAGGTTCTTACAAAAGAAGTGCGTCTTGAACGAGAAATAAATCTTGGCTGTTTCGCCTTTTTTTGTCTTGCCCAAGTAATTCCTTCCTCTTCCTGAGAAAGCTTGTCTCAAGACAGAGATGTCAGACAAGGTGTTTCGCCAAGACCGAGCTTTCCCAGCATCATTGAAATGCAACCAATCTGCGGCTTAGATCCCTTGAACAGAAAAAACCGTCGAAACTGTAGTTTGGCCCGTTGACTTCAGCTCATTATAAAATATTCTTTATTTCCAATCCGAGCAGTTCCTTTAACCGCAGGCCTCCGCTATTTGCCGCAAATAACCCACCGGATGCCCTCAAATACTAGTTGCTGTCCATAATTCTTGAAAAATTGAGAGACATGCACCGAAAAGTCCACATGTCTGTCCAACATCCGAAACTGCGACAACAAATCGTCACGACCGTTCTCAATATCCGACCGTGTCAATCGTAACGTCATGTCACCTTCTGTGACAACTCTCGCATTCAAGTAGTGCGTTGCATGTCCAAGTAACTTGACTGGCAGAGATCCATTATGGTTTTGTCCAACTGCTTTGAAATTCTCCTCAAAAAAGGTTTCCAGCCATTTCGTGGTCACATCTGGCGCCAGAGAGAGATATTTTGTTTCCACTTTTTTCTCGAAAATAGCAGCCATTACAACTGCGGTAAGCTATTGATTTCATGTGATTAAGGAAGAAGAGAAAAATTTGCCGCCTTACATCTGGTATCGTCAGTGATTGGGTGATTCTTCGCCAAAAGCCATCATTAACTTTACCCATTTCATGCATGGCCCCTTCGTATCCAATGAAAACGACTACAATATCATTGTCTTTCGCCGACATGGCTAGAAGGATGATTTCCAATGCTATTTTCCCGTAATCAGACCCAGAGGCGCCAGGCTGGTACAACGTGTATGCTTCGTCAATGATAATACAACTTTTTTTGTTTTGTAGTATCTTTTTCGCCTTCCGCTCGGTCTGGCCAACGTATGAACCAACTAAATCCGCTCGTGAGACTTTCTTCATCCTGTCGCAACGACCAATCTTTCCAGCCAGGGTAATGAAAAGTAAGATGAAGGCATTGTGCATTTAATCATATACCGATATCAAGAACTTTGCAAGAGCCTCGGCAACAGTGGTTTTCCCAACGCCAGGTTTGCCTAAAACCATAAAATGATCCAGAGCATCATCACCATTCCCCGCGCCAGGTTTTTTGCCCTCCATACGACGTTTTTCGCGCAACAAGAAACCAACTCCAGATTTCGACAGTTCCTTTCGGACCTGACTCGGAAGGATCGGTTTAGTAAAAATAGAAAGACATCTTTGTGAGCGCATACTTCCTCCAGACCCACGAGATGTGCAAAGCAGCGATCCAGCAAAACGTCGACTTTGTGGGCTATTTCTTTCAGTTCGCTTCTTCTACGTCGGCTGGACAAACCCGGTAGCTGTACGCTGTAAATAACAAGCACAATAACGGATGTAGCGAGGGTAGCGAGAAACCACATAATTATTGGACTGTTGGAGTTTGTTCTCAAAGTGGCTTTCTGAAGAAAATTCACCAGGTCTTTTTACGACTTCGGAAAATTCATCATTTTAATTTTTCTGTATCGCTCATGATTCATCAGTAAAAGCGTCGAAATGAAAAAGAAACACCAACTGAAGTTATCGCAATGCGAAGACAAACCACCACTGCACCCAATCGCCGACGCCGTATCAACGCAGAACCAACAGGCAATCATCGCAACTACGACGGCGAAGCGCTCGATATCTGGGGGGAGTCAGAATGGGCAGACTCGGATTCTTCGGGGGATACGGAAGCTATGGAGGCTATAATGGCTCTCGAAGACGAAGCAGCAAGACAAAACTTAATTGGCGGTGTTAGCGGTAGTGATGGCGGTGGAAGCAATGGAGGGGACTACGATTGGATGGATGAAGCAAATGATCCAACTTCATCATCGTCATCGACCTCGGACTCCAGTAAGCAAAGCTTTCATTCTAGAGCTAATGGCTAAATCATTATTTCAACAGGCGATGTTTCTGACGAAGATTCCAATGGCACCTCTGGCGCAGAGGACAATGACGATGACACAACCAAATGGAATGAGGGTCTCTACAATGCATACTTGCAAAACTTCAACGAACCACCCACAACTCAATGGAAGCGTGACCGGGCGTCGTTTATGGCCGACTTCTCAACACAACTCTATCCACTCCTTGTCGCTGTGACGCAATGGGAAACCGTCGATTTCAGCCCACACCATCATTGTTCTGGAACCAGCAGCAAATGTTCAAATGCACCATCATTCCGATGCTACACTTGTGCAGCCAGTCACCTGCCATCCCGTTTTTGTCAAGGTTGCGCTGTCCTTCACCAATGGAACAGTCGTTGTCATCGCCTTGGAGATGCGCAGGACAACCCCCCGCCTGCTCGTAAAACTTGTACAAGTGGCGCAGTACGCTTGCCTGAGATTCTCTGTTGCAAGGAAGCTACTGGTGCTGGACGAATTCTGAAGCTCCACTCTTTGACAGGATCAGAAACAGTTCGCTTGAAACGCTGCCAGCTTCACAATGATGGGGACATATGCGTAATGCTGGTGTGGGAGTTTGGGTTCTTTCCTTCTCGCATCCAAAAAACTCGTGAGTGATTTACATAGTAATATCACTATTAACTGTTGCCCTTTGCGCTTTTGCATATCCCCTTCTGTCACTAGCTTTGAAGCTTCGGAGACTTGGAACGGCATTCCAAGCCACAGCCGAAGCTTTTTTTGGAACAGAATTTAAAGATGCAAAGGGAACTGGTTTATATCAACCATTTATGGATTCTGTTCGCCAATTGGCAGTAGTCTGGCATCACAAGCACCATGGACTGATTTCCGAGAGTTTGGTGAATGAGTTGGGGTTGGGTCAAACTGTGTGTCCTGCCTGCATTGGGGGGAATATTGCGGCATCGCCAGCAATTTTTGTACGTCACTTAATTAATTTGACGCATATAATAAATCTTCTTGTAATTAGACTATGGATGGATTTGAGTCAGCCAATAAGAAATCTGAAGACCAAGGAGGAGGCGGAAGCCATGGACAATATCCATTCACATCAGCACTTTTCAAGGAACCTCTTGTTCCCAATTATGTGGAGGAATCAAAGAAACGCGGAGAGCGTGTGGTTGTCTCAGGCTGCGACTCACAACACAAAGCTGGAACCGAAGTCTCGTCAAAATTGAATGGAAAGGACGTCACCCGTATCATCCATGTTGGCTGTGCTACCCATTCAATTGTCCACAGAATTTATGGTGATCAGTTTTTCCTGATTGTTTGTTTTGATCTCACTATTATTTTCAGATGTTCCTTTTGGTGGAGAACCTCTTTGGTATGCAGATGATGTTATCCGTTGGGGATTGGAATCATTTCCTGGTCGAGCGTTTGTCTTGGGATATGATGTTGCCTGCAAAGAACTGTCTCATCTAATTGCCCACCGCAAATTGAGTTCTATTATTGATCAAGAGCTTTTCTTTCTATTTATCCCAGCCATGCACGTTTATGCCCATGGAAAAGACTGTCAATGTCTGTTCAGTCCGAGGCAAATTCATGGTTTGGGAAAGACTATTGAAGGCGAAGGCGTTGAACGAGTTCATAGTTACTTGTCACGAAGCATTCGGCTTACTCAACATGAAACAGCAGAGAATCGACACATGGATATTGTATTAGTGTGTGAACAGTATAATCAGTCAAAGATTCGAGGGCTTGTGTCATGGACAGTAACCAAACTCGTTGGAGCATTTTCCGAGTTGGATAGCATTCGATTAATGCTTGCCGATAATTGGGCTACTGCTATGGAATCAAATTACGATGATGTGGTAAAGGAAACAACAGCTGCCCGCCAAAGGCTGCTAAATCGCCTTGGGGCAGACTTGCTCTCATCAAAGGATGAATTGCGCCTCCAGATTGATGATCTTGTCCGAACTATTGTTTCAATCGACAAGCACTTAAAACGGGGCCCTGGTACTAAAATGGCGTCAAGACTCAAAAAGGCTCTATCAACAACGTTTGCAAGCATATACTATAAGTTGCGAGAATTTAATGGTACTTGTTTTATTATTTTCTGGATTGTTACTGAAGTCGCTCATGATCAGAAATGGAACCAATTGAAGAAGTCCCTCTCACGTTTGCTGCGGTTAAAAGCGCACTTGCTGTTGTACCAGATGTTTTAGGACAAAGTCAAATCAAGGCAGTAATAACCATGTTTTGGAGGCTGCTTGAGGACCTTTACCATCACCGAAGCTGTTTGCGCAATGTTGTCGAATATTACAAATCCCGAGCTCAGAATCATTGGAATGTTGTTCTTGGGACCATTACAGCAAGCAACAACAAGTCAAACGCTGAAGCCTGGGAACGTACAGTGAAGAGAAGGATGGCTGTCGAAAACGCGTACTTGCAGCAAGCACAAAAGGCCTTAGAGTTGTTTACAGAAGTTGGGAACTCATCGTTGTTTACTGAAACACAGTTGGCTTCAATTCATACAGCTTTTTGTTCAAAAGACTCTGTTCTGAGTCGCCAAAATTTGCGGTATAATCAAATAATAAACTGAACATGGTAACCCCGAAATATTTCTATTCCGCGCTCCTTTGGTGTCAACCATTCAGCATTTATTCAAAGTCAAATTCAAGAAATTGCAGCATATATTTTTTTAGTATTCTGAACATGGAGCATGTGGTGAATTTGTGTCCCTCACAGTTGCGAGTAAGTGGTAACATCCATCCATAAAGTTCCCCTCTTGCACTTACCCCCTCTCTTTACAATAGTCGCGTTCATGCTGATCCAGGATTCCAGACAGATTACTCTGAACAGAGAGTCCATTTGGTGTGTGGAATCAGTTACTCGCCACTTCCACGTCTTTCTCTATCAAAACAAGGAGAAAGTTGTATTTCCTGGTTCTTCCGATAGATTCATGCAAACCGGAAGTAGTAAAGAAACATACTGGGTATTTAAGTGGGAACCCATTGGGATTCTGCATAGTGTTGTTGAAAGACGTGCCAAACCGTTGCCCATTAATGGAATACGCAGTCAAAAGAGGGAAGGCGCGGAAGTGGTATGATGATAGAAATTGCAACCTCAGACTGATATAGTTGAAGGGCCCAGGAGGTCTGGATTCTGGGGTCACGGTAAAGGCACAAGTAATTTACGATGCGGTTGATAAATTGGGACAAAATTCTATTACTTCAAGAAACCAAACAAGAGCAAAAGAAAAAGAATACAAAGTAGCAGAAGAAAGTGAAAAAAAGTCCGATCCCCAGTCATTACCCAATTCCAACAGGAACATATGAGTTGCTTGAGCATTACTAGCACCTGAAGTTTTCAGTTTCGCCAGCTTCCATCAGTAGTTGCAAAGATTCTGCTGCCACAAGCTCCATATCCGCCCCTTCTCCAATAGCGTAGGAGGTATCCAAAACCAAAGGATTCCAGCACCGAGGCATTGATGAACTTAAGTTGAAGTCCAACTGATTTTCGAAAGCAGTCAAAGCCAACGTACTGTCAGTAAAACTTGTGTCAAATTGATCGCAGGCAGAAAATGAGCCGTTGCCTTCATCGTGGCTTTCCTGTGAACCAATAGTTTGATCTTCGGTGTCACTATCCTCCAGATCACGAATCCGATCATCAGTTCCAGGTTCCATACTGTGGTCGCTGCTGTTCTCAATGTCATCCTGGTCATCATCTGAATTCGAATCCACCAGGGCAACCTGGCGAAACCTCAGATTGTTGATTTTCGACAGAACTTCTTGGCATTGCTGCAGTTATGTTTAATTGGCTATATTGCTACTACAACATACTTACAGCCATGGTCAAGCGACTGTATGATTTTGCGTTCTGGAATGGATATCCATCCATCACGATTCCTTTGAAACCATTTTCAGACAGTAGCTTGGATATTTGGAATTTGTTGGAACAGTTTAACTTGAATTCCTGAAGGGCGGCATTCTGTTTCTGCAGCAGCAAGTGTCTCACTTGAGAACACATTCCTTCCAATGAATGCTTCTCAGCATGTGTAAGGACCAGTCTTTTCGCGTGATCTGGATCTTTCTTAAAAAGAACCATTCGAAAGAGAGATGGAGGGCGTGCGGCAGGGATATTGTAAAGCTTTTTGCTGACCCGTTTTCCAGTTCTTCCAGTGCTGACGTCTTCAGTGGCTCCATTTTCGACGTTGAATAGACAACCTTGCAGTTCAACGCCCTTGGTGGCTATCTTCTTGATCAAACAACGTTTAGGAATGAAAAGTAGATTGCATACCCAAACTTTGAGAAACCCGTTTGAAAACTTCAATCTCGCGATTACGCATTCTTGCCGCAATATTGGCTGACAACACCATTGGTTCCTCATGCTTCTTTGCATTTTCGACTTCATCCATCCAATCGGCACAGAGTGTTTTGTGCTCTTCAGTTTTACCCTCTAAAATTTGATGATAGAGCGTCTGGCCAGTTGCAGATCTTTGTTTAGCTTCCCATTGTGTGAAGTTCAACGGCTTGAATGTGGAATCTGATGCCAATCCTTGGCAATTAAAGGCTGTAAAGGAAAATCAAAATGAAAAAATAGAAGACAAAAGACAAATAATAGTACCCTTCATTTTGTTTTTCGACCAAAGCTGGTAACGAGAATATACCGATGCAGATGGCGGCTTACGTGCAAACACTGTCTGCTTCAGGACAACTGGAGCTTCTCGAAGTTCGCTTGATGACAAGTTCCGTCTCTCGTCCAAAATAGGGTTGCTTGAACCACGAAGCAGGTTGACTTGTGATTGTAGTTCGGACAAGCTGGTTCTGATTGTTTCGAGATCATTGGATGGCGGTGGACCTATCAATCCTCCTTAGAGTAGCTCGTAATACTCAGCAATAGTAGTTGACAAACGGTTACCTGGTTGGAGAGATTGATTGGCAACATGAGATGACGTTGATGAGCTTCCTGATGTGCTAACAGACTCAGTTACTCCACTGCCACTGGTATTCAGATCATTCACGCGTATCTCCCCAGAAACAGGCGCTTGATCCTTGATGGCAACGCGAATGAATGCCTGGCGAAAGCGTCAGAAAAAACAAGACAGGTTGGTTGATAAAGTTCCCTACTTGTATGACCTCAGGAGGTCGATCATATAATGTTGCAAAGTAGTTGATGTGTCCCATGTGGGCCAGCTTTGCTGTCAGGCCAAGTAACTTGACATGTCGACATAATTCCTGTGCTTGTTCGTCATTCAGGCGAGCTGCCGCTGCCGCTGCCGCCAATGCGCTAATCTTCGGTTTCTTTGATGATCGACTCGGAGCCTGTTCGATGTTTTGATGTTAATACGTTCCGATGAGTGACAAGTAAGTTGTGTTGCAACCATTTCTTTCTCGTTTCTTTTTCATTTCGACGCTTTTACTCACCTTGCTCCTAATAAATTTGTGATAGTCCAAAGCGACAATTTTTCATTTTTTCTGAACTTCCTTAGCCCAAACGCCCAATGACGACAATTACGAAAAAAAACTGCTAAGTCCCGCCAAACTGCAAGTACAACGCTAGCTCCATCAAATGCCACCCAGCGCTGTCGAATGACAGTCAAATGAGCACCAGTGCCTTGAGCACCTGCTGGAAGCGGGAGGAACGAGAGACTGTGACACAGGAGCAGCAAGTAGCACGGTAAGACAAGTTGGGCACATTTCTGGCTTCCAAGGTGAGCATACGCCCATCAGTGGCGGCATACTTTGTATTTTATTGATATGACTGTCTCCATGTGTCAGAGTGGACCAAACAAACTGCAGAACCAATTTATTTCTGCTAATTACATCCTGGTCCATCCTTGGGCCGCCGCTGTTGTTTCCTCTCACGCGGTGAGGCAAACAACCTGGACAGGGTGGGTGAGTGACTTTGACTTCAACCACCTCTTAAACATGAACAATTCTTTATCTGACAGCATGCCATCAACAGCATCTCCTCATATCTATGAAGCGCAAAATCTTGCCTCGAAATACATTTAGTGCGGTCTAGAATCAGTGTATGTTAGCGTGGGGTCAGTTTGGGCTAGCTCTAATCCTATCCTTCGTCTCTACTTTTCCGTCTTATCACATTTCCTTCATTTCATTTTGCTGTAGGAATGTCATTTATAGTTACATTGGATTGGGCCTGTTGCTGTTTGAGACTCAGTTTTTAGAAACGCCGTCCACAGGTCGGCTGGTTGGCCGGATGGCTCCTCCTTGAGTGATATACTGTTGCGAGATATGCTCTGGGAGATTTTTAGTATGCTGAAGTGGATTGTTGGTGTGGTGGCTGCCGGAGTGAACTTGAAACTGTGCTAATATTGGAACATCGCGTACTCAGGAGTCAGTATTACAATAAAATTAGATATAGAAAGCCCTTTAATATTTATCTCAATCATCTGTGGAATAGAAGGGGGGGGGCATCATAATTTGGCACCCTCTTGCTTTTGGATTCCTTCTTGGACCATCTGGAGACCATCCATATTATCTTTTTTTTAAAATAGATTGTAAGAATATCAGTTATTGGATGTCAATGGGGAACTGACTTTGACTTTGAAAATACTGTCCTCGGTCAATGCCCAACTGCTAGTGTCCAGAGTTCCTGTTTTCATGTCAGATTAGCGCCCAAGCATATCCTGGATGTTTTTTTGAGTTGAGGATGGGGGACTTGGATTGTCGACTTTTCTTTCTATGTGGTCATGTTGGTTTTTCGAAGAATACCAAAAACACGCTTTTTTTAACTACTCCACCAAAAGATGCAGGAAACACTTCAAACTTCAAAGACTTGTTCAAAATAAGATTATAAAGATATTTATAGAGCGAATATTCTTGTTTTATACACACAACGCAGTGCAAGGGTTATAGATTTCAAATATTTTTTTAATAACAGCGCAAAAACACACATAATCCCACTTGAGACGTCCCAAGATCAATAATATACTACATACAGCCTTTCATGCAATAGAATGGCTCCTGGCACCAAAACTGTCTCACCCACTCCTGACTGGAATTGTTTCGAAAAAATAGAGTCCCAACTAATACTCAATACAAATTTACACACGCGAGATTTGCATTACTCACAAAGGATCTTGAGTGGGGATGTCCGGACCTTCACAGCCCAAACTGAGCAAATAAGCGACTATGGATGATATGATAATGACTCCAGATAAGACCGCGGTTTGCATCCTGCAGCAGACGAGTGCTTGTCAAGGATTTAGCGTATTGACTGGTAGCTTGTCAAGGACTTTGCGTATGACTGGAGAATCACGAATTAAAGGCCTCGGCCAGTTTTCGCCAGGGCAGTTTTCGCATGTTCAATGAATAGATGATTGAAAGATATTGCCGGGGATCCAAGCATTCATGAACGTTTGCAGGTTTTCTACTGCCGGCTTTCCCAAAGCGCAGTCTGTTGTTCAATCAACATGTACATGATATTTCGCTTTGAGGACATGTACTAAATTTAGCTGCTGTTAACTAATCAGAATATAACTGAGAAATAAAAAGGGAGCTAGCATACATTTCATAAAGATGTTATGAGGCGCGGTGGTAGCAGAGGAGGACGATGTTGGAGTTTTGAACTTGACAGGTATCAAACACACCCGCTTTTCACCGATCTTCCCATTGGCGAACAAAGCGAATTGGCTTTGGTTGACAGACCAGACAGACTCTGTCTTGGGTTGACTGCGGCGGTGACGGCGCAAGCTTTGGCTGCAAAAAGTCATTGTGTGTGTTGCTTAGCAAAAGAGACAAAAACAATAGAGAAGTAAAGAAGAAGTTCGCCAACAACAGCGCGAGCGACTGGGGAGCCAGCAATCTAGCAGGGTGGTAGTTGCAGGGGTAGTACTCACCATAACACGAGCAACTCTGCACAGTCACAGGATAGGACCACATAGTCAGATTGAAACCAAAGCTTGGCTTCATTGCCCGGTCTTCAGCTGTTGACAGGTCGTTCTTGTTTCGTGGGACTTGAGTAGATGGGGACTTAGCAGTTTTTTTTTCGTAATTGTCGTCATTGGGCGTTTGGGCTAAGGAAGTTCAGAAAAAATGAAAAATTGTCGCTTTGGACTATCACAAATTTATTGGGAGCAAGGTGCTTTTACTGATGAATCATGAGCGATACAGAAAAATTAAAATGATGAATTTTCCGAAGTCGTAAAAAGACCTGGAAGATGGGGAAAACACAATAATATTTGTTAGAACTTTCGAATTTCAAACTAACGGCACGTTTAGAAAGATTGGCTATGAGAGGCCCTTGCTCCCATTTTGAGAAATGATGTGCAGGTTGTTCGCATGACCAGTGGCCACGCCAGAGCGAGCCTCCACCTAATATACACCCCTGGAAATGGATCATATCCGAGGATATGTCGCGGCAGTTTTCAGATTCACCCAGTGAATTCTCCCGAGATCGACGCCAACAAGGAGGTCCTAGAAAAAAACAGGTAATTAGTTTGAATCGACTCGAAAATGTCTCCCGAAAGCATTTATTTCAACAATGTGAAGACTGAATCAAAGTGATACTTGTTGATCAAAATAATTCACTACTAAATCTACTTTATTTAATACTAATTAAGACTGCTAATGCGAATAAATGATTTTTAAAGTGTTTCGATTCACTCGTCGTCGAAATCGTCATTGTCATTGTCGTTGTCAACTGCATGATCGTCTGCATGATCGCCAGTCAATAGCACCGTCGTTTTCCGGATATTCCGCATAGCGTCCATGCGTATTGAGCCACGACCTCATCTTCCTCATCGTTGGCAGCACCAGCAGGACCCCAGCCAGTCTCGTAGTCAAGTTTAACAGTTGCAGCATAGTTCTTCTTCTCTTCGACATCCCACGAGTTCATGTCCGCGAACCAGGCCGAGAACAAGTCCCAGAAGTCCTTCTTGTCGTATCGCTTTTCGTTGGACTCCATTGTCTTCAAACAGTCAATCTATTGCAATAATCAACAGAAAATCAAAGAAACAATAGAAGCAAGGAACAAACCAATAAGTACAGTCTGCTCAAATCGGAGATCATCATCAAAACTCTTTCTGGGATCAGAGGAGAAGATGTCTTTCACAGCAAGAGGTAAGTTGACATAGCTCTCTGTCTGCCCACTTCTGAATTGGTTTCTTGATATCGCTGCGCAATTCGTGTGAGTGCTGTTGATACTTGCTTGTATACCAGTTGTGCCGAGATGACTTCTGGGGTGAGTTGCGTCATCGTCTTCCTGTCATTAATGATAAAATCCAATTATTCAAATAATGCAATAAAATAAATAAATAATAATAAAAGAAAGTAAGAATCACCTTGATGTAATCCATGCAAAGAACCACACAGTTGTCAACAATGTGAGGTTCCATCCCAAAAAATGCAAATATGTCTTTTCTCTTCTCTTTGAAGTCATTGACATGATGAAAAGGAAAAATCAGCGTCACAGAGGTTAGCAAAGAACCAGTGTGACACAAGTGGCAGATGAATTGCGCTATAAGATCAGTGAGAAGACGTAGAGAATATAAATTTTTTGAGAAACACGACACCTTCCATTGAGCTTGGAACTCAGCATCATCCAATGTATCTTGCTGGAAGTACATGAAAGCAGCAGCTGTGATGAGCAGCTGCCTGTCAGTTAGCTAATTAATGGGGATTAGTATGTGTTGGGTTGAAATAAATAAACAACAGCAACTTGTGCAAGTGAATCCACTCTCTTCTTTTTGGATGGAGAGAAAGCGCCAGTGTTCATAACAATGCTGGCATCTGAGGCGGCTTCTCGTGGATCTCTCGCTCTTTTCTTGAGGTTGGGTGGCGTCACCTGCAGTGGGGCAGCAGGTCGAGAGGAGCTTGATGCTGATGAAGGAACACGTGGGCGTACTGTGACTGTGGGAGTTGCTGCTGGAGTCCTGGCTTGACGCTGGGCAATGAGCTGTTTGGCTCTTGAGCTCATTTTTGATGGAAAAACGTGCACCGAAAAAATGTGCATTGAAAAACGTGCATTGAAAAAGGTGCAAAAAGTGTCTTTTTCAATAATGCAAGACGCATTCTGTAAAAATTGTGGGGACATGTGAATTTGATTTAAATTCTAACAGTTGTGAAGAATTTGTAATTATTGAAATGTGGACAAAGACTCAGTTTGGATGGCGTTGCAACAATATGCCACACTGTGTACATGTCAAAGCCGGCACGATCTGAAGAAGCACCCATTTAAAGAGCAACCGGCACCAAAAATCCATTGTTGAGATCCAAGAGTTCTACAGTCCAGGTCTCTTTAAACTTTACCCCTCTTGCGATTGGTTTAATCTTATCAGACCCCACAGATAATCTAAATTGCAGCAACAGCAACCAGCTGGAAGAAGGTTTCAATGATTCCAATGCTGGCGAGCTCTATTCAAGTCCAAAAGATGATTCGCCATCTGGAGAAGACTTCCCTGACCAAATCCTTTCTGAAGATGACGAAGAAGACTTGATTGGCCTGGATCTTGATCAGGAGGCTGTAGTCAAGTCGACATTTCCAGTTGTCTCTCAAGCTCCAAAATCCTTTCGCAACGGATTCTATGCGCCATTTCAATCACAGTTGGAGTTCCGTCTCATGGTCCTATTTTCTCAAGTTGGAAGCGGGACAATATCTCGAGAGCTTGAATATCAAATCTTGTCAACATTTCAGCTTGTTTGTGATCCCCCAGCCCACGGTCGCATTCGAGCCTTGCGCCAAGACTTGCGATTGTTACTTGGTACAAGTCCCAGAATGTGTGAAGTCTCCGGAAAGGGCCTGTGGTATATTCCAATCTCAAAAACAATTCAACTTGCATTTGCCAATCCTCGAATTCGACGCCACTTAAGGTGTCTTCCTGAGCTCAGCGATTCTATATCTGAGTTGTATCACTCCCAAAAGTGGATAGACAACATTCCTACGCCTATGATACGCTTGGAAAATGGTGGGAAAAAACAAGATGTATTTGCTGGTGAGGCGTACTGGCTGGCAAATGAGAAATGCTTTGTCCCCTGAAACATTTGCGACAAGGGGAGATGAATATGTGGCATGCGGGTTTTTGGGCTTGATAGCTGAACGCTGTTTGATCCTTCGAAATCAAGACGGAGTTTGGATTTCCGCAGCACAAATGGGATCTCGAGTGAAATTTGGAGCTGGCTTGGACATAGTATTGGTTCTCATGGATGGAAACGACTCACCAAAATTGAAAATGTCCATACGTTTTGGAGCACCTTGGAGAAGACGAGCTAAAGGAATGCGCATTCTTGTTGCTCCAATTACATTCTTCAATGATGATACAAGTGGAAATGTGTCGAAGAAGTGGAATAAGTTTGAATCTTTGTTATTTACACTGGCAGGGACTTCCATTTGAGAAAACGCAGCAGCTTCAGAATATCAATTTTATTTCAACATCAAAGCATTTGTCTGCAGTAGAGAGTTCAGTTGCGGTTGTTGCGTCAATGCGGGAATTGCGTAGGGGAGTTTGTGCGTATGATGCTGAATTATGCGAAGAAGTTCTTGTGATTGGTGAGTTAGAATTTAGGAAACTGCAAAAATGATTTATTAACAGTGGATTCAGGTGAAATTCTCCAAGTCGTTGGTGACAATCCAGCTTTATCCAGCATTGTCTCTCACCTTGGCCATACTTCTGTCCAGCCATGCCGAATGTGTTCCATTGAAACTCCAACTGATATTGATTCATTGATGCATTTTGTCAAGAGACCGTCATTGTCAGCAAAACTCCAAACATTCGACAAGACTAAAGCTGTTCTGCTTGGCGAAAAGCAGAAATTTTTGGCTGGTGGCTACAATGACCAAAGAGCAAATTTGGTCTTACTCCATAATGGTATCAAAGATCAATTCTTCATAAAATGGATGAAAAATCACTTCTTGGAGCCAGTCATGAATTCATTTCTTGGATTGGAGGGAGAAGAACCGTTTTTTGCTGGACCGGCAGATACACCAGTTGAAATTCTCCATACTGTTTTGCTTGGCGTTGTGAAGTATTCTACATTAGTAACAATTGGGAATCTCTCGGCGCAAGAAAAGCAAAAACTGAAGGCAAACATAGAAGGAGTATCACAGTTGGGATTTGCAAAAACAATTCAAGGGCATGGAATGGTTAGTTGAAACCAATCACTATTTTTATTGACTCCATTGGTTAGGTGCACTATGTTGGATCTTGCAATGGAAAAGACTTCAGAACGTTTGTACAGCTTGCTCCATTTGTCTTGTCTTCAGTTGTGGGAAATATTGAGCTGGACTTATGGATTGCGCTTTCAAATCTTACAGCACATTTATATGCATCTGAGATTGGCGACATTGAATCCTACATACTCCAACTCAATCAATATCTGGATCAGTTCATATTACATGCGTCAAAACTCCACTCATCAAAACTCAGCCATTACTCCACGATACTGAAACCAAAATTCCATCTTCTGCGCCATATCCCAGAATTTGTACGCCGATTTGGACCTCCACGTCTTTATGCAACTGAGGCATTTGAAAGCTTCAACAAGCTCATCAGAACAGGAATTTTCCACACAAATCGGCTGAATGCATCGAAAGATGTTGCAATGGGTTTTGCTGATTATGCAAACATTCATCATCTTGGGGATGGCGGCTATTATTCTCTTGGAAATTCATATCGAAACAATTCACTATTGAGAACTCATTTGGATGAAGTGAAATTGCTTGAGCCATTCAAGGTCAACAGCTACATATTGATCAAACCAGGCAGAATCATTCTACAAATTGCCAGCATTTCAAAAACCTCACAAACTATAAGTGGTACTATCTGCCGAATGACCAAACAATACTACTTGGGGTGTCCTGTCATTGAACATACTCAATCGGTGAAAACGTTTCCAATGGCAAACTGTACTGCAATTAACGTTCAACATTGCTGTGGCACTGGGTGTCATATTGGAGCGAAACGAAAGATAGACTTGACACGCCACAACGCAACTGTTAAACACTCAGGCACCAACAAGTACTGCATCAACATATTTTCCTTTCGAACAAGAAAGCTTGTGCTTGATTTGGTGCAGCCCACAAGAAACGTGCCGCTTGCTGAAATCAAAACTACTCTGCAGGAAGGCTTTGTGAAACTAAGGCAAAAGCGCCGATTAAATTCTAGTGACGCAGATTTTTAGTTTTTGCAATAAATCAATGTCTTTTTTTACATGGGGAGAATCGCAGATGTGTTGACTAGATGTTTGGGGGCATTTGACAATGAATTCTCCCAATCTATGTGCATTTACATAATGCCAGACATTATTTTAGAGAATTTGCCAGGATCAGCAACTGGAATATGCAAAATTGATTTTTGTGATATATTCTCCTGGAAGACGTTGGAAGGTGAACCAGGGATAATTTTACAAAAAAGACATCCTGACAGACAAAACACTTCCAGGGGTGTATTTTGAGGAAATAGACGTCCAAGAATATGCTCTTGGCGAATACGAGGTCCTAGTCTTCGTAGGTCTGCCTTGATGATCAATAAATAGTTTCATGCCTCCACCATCGGCATCATGTCCTGTCCCGCTCACTACACTGGCAGAGAAACGTTGAAACACATCGAATAAAAGGGCTGCATCGCGATCAGCCATGATTGACTTGTTGCAACCGTTGAAATGGCTGAAAATCGTTGAAAATCATTGAAATCGTTGAAATCGTTGAAATCGTTCACGACGATTTCGACGTTTTCATCACAACGCGACGATTTTGAAGGTGCTCCGATCACCGCCAAATTTGGAGCATAAGTATTTCTCATTGTTGAGATTCTGTCTATGATACTCCTGCGTTGTTTAATGTTGTAACTCCCTTGTCTTTAGCCACCCTGACCATCAAGTATATGATTCTGATCGCCCGCACCTGTCACAACACGTTGCAATTGCGTTACTGACGATAACGCTTGCATAACGAAAGTTAACGCTGGTTTTATTAAAAATCGTTAATTTCAATCGTTGACGATCGTTTCCAACGATTTTCACGTAGAAATCGTTTGCAACGACCAAATGGAGCTAAAACCCGTATGTCTGCACATAAGGCAGCGCTTAAAGCAGTGATTGACGATTTAGGGCCTTGCAATACTGCAGCAGTGGAGGGAGCTGCCCCCAAGGATGCTGATTAATCTCAGTGTTGGCTGCCTTTCACGCCTCCGAATCGTGGGCTAGAACAAGGTGAAAGAGTTTGCTAAGTAATATGGCATGAAATCAGGTTTCGAAAAATATTGTTTATTCTCTTTTGCAGGTGGTGTTAATTCTGTGTCCCAGATCCAAACGGCCGCTTTCATTGCCAGTCTATCGAAACGGCAGAAGGGAGTTCTGAAATATCCCAGAACGCTTCCAATGTCACTTATTTGAAATATAACGAATCCTGGAACTATTTAATAAATATTATTGTCTTTTCCCCATCTTCCTGGGTGAGAAAATTTCGAATTTCTTTATTTGACAACAACATGTAATGAAAGACATTGGCTACAAGTTTTATTGATTGCATTGGTTTGAACAATCATGCACAAGAGCAACTTTATCTGCTGAATTGATTTCCAATGTTTGCCAGTTTGTTGCGACCCATTTCTTCAGAAGAGTTTGAGTGAATCCTGTCACGTTGCGCTTGGAGCCAGCAAATCTGACAATCTCCCTGACTGCTTCCGCTCTATCAACTTGAACTGATTGCATCAACGAAAGGCCTTCAACTTTTGACGCAAATTCGGTTTTTGCTTGCCTGTGGCAAGTGTCATACATTTTTGCGGGGCCTAAGCCGCAGTACGGTTGGATTTCAACATTGCTGGGAAGGCGGCCTTGGCCAAACAATGCACGCAACATTGCCGTCTTGTTAGAATAGTTCCCACTTTCTGGGACAGACTCAAGCCACTTGTGCAAAGTCCTCTCGTCCGCGCCAAAGTTCCCCAGCACGATATCCATGTTGACCAAAATCAACAGGGGGACAGACTTCTGTCCAAGGATTTCATAGATCAGCTTAATATGATCTATGTCCTCTTTTGTTTTTCTTGAGGCCGGGAGCGTGTAAACGAGAAGACTTGGACTACGTTCGCCTAATGCAGTCTTGATATACTCAAGCCAAGAAGGAGCGTTTGACGGCAGGTTCCCAAGTTTAACAAAGCGAAAGCTTGGGACTCGGAAAATTCCATCGTCTACGTTGTCATGTCCAAACACGAATATGGTTCTCTCCAGCAATTGCGCTTCTTCTGCAGGCGGCAGCGGAAATATGTCTTGGTCAGTATCAACTGTTGGGTCAGCATCCAGGCCAAGACGATTTCCGACTGTTTGTTTGCAAACTTGATTCACCTTTGAAAACCAATTAAAAAAACGAAAAATGAAAAGAATGTCAAAAAAAAACACAAACCGCGAGTATCACACACGCCAAAACGATACAGAGCATCAATAAAACATGGATGGGCCCCGCCTTGAAAAATACGTCAGAACGTGGCGTCCATTCTTCCTTGATTACGAGCTTCCACAACTCAGATTCCAAGTTTTCCGGGAAAACAGTCGATAATACTTGTTTCATTGCCACTACAGCCACCAGAAATCCCTATATCATTCCAAAATTAGATTAAATTGGAAAGGAGGTGGGAAAGTCATGAAAACTTCACTGCTATTAATTGCACATAATAAAGCAAATTCAATGTATGTGGTTCATCCTGGAATTGCCCCAATGATGCAATTACACCGGTTTGTGCAGCTGTACAATTTTGTTCCCTGGAGGTAGGGGGTAGGAGCGTAACGGTGACTTTATCACCGCGGGCTGGGCAGTCAATTTGTACACGCGGCATGTTGGCAGCTCCATCGTTCTCGGATTCAAAGCGGCAAGAAGCACTGGGGGTAGTTACACCACCCTTGTCGCGGCTAGCAATGAATGTCGCCAGGAAACGTACTGTCCCAAGAGTCCAAGACACAGTTACATTCACGGTTTCGTACCCGTCTACATTCTTCTCATATCCCAGGTTTGATATAACAACTGAGTTGTCGAAGCGCATTGTTGCGTCTTTCACTGTTTTTTTCTCCACTTCGGTTCCAAGGCCAGACAGCCACAAGACATCATAGTACCCGGCTTTGATTGTCAATGGAACCGTTTTGGACGGCAGCGGGATCATGCCATTTCTGTCAGGTGAAAACACGTCTGGGTGGATGCCTCCTCTGGTGAAATCAAGCTTCAAGTCACGCAGATCTTCAGTCGTCCCGTTCTACAAACAAGGGAATGAGTCTCAGTTGAAATGCACTGAATCCGACCCACCTTGACTACAACAAAGAGGCAAGCGACGGAAGTCTTTCGAAAATTGCCAATAACTATTGGAGGGTTATCTGGAGTGTTTTCCGTGCGGCCAAGGTACGTTGCCGATTGATGGATCATGTCAGGAGCAACCACTGTCTACCAGTATTAATTTCTGAAATGGACAATTTTTTCTTGGAGGCTGAATTTGCACGTGGCAAAAGCGTAAATAAATACCGAGTAGAGCCACTTTGAGAACGGGCTGGTGGATATGTCGTCGGGCGAAGCCCGACGACGTTCCGGATTCCGCGGCGGCAGCTCCGGATTCCGGACTTTCTTGGAACAATCCAGTGATAAGAGCTGGATTTCTGCCAAGAACTTTCTTGTGTCCATCAACATGAAGTATTCTGGTATCTCTGCACCATCATTGCGTGCAAAGTACAGGTGAATATCTTCATATTTTTTTTTACGACAATAACTTCGATTTAGACGGCAGAATGAAGGAAAAAGCACAGCAATGCGGCAACCACTCCAACGTCAGCAATTACTGGCTCATTCCCCGCCAATTTCGATCCCCCAAACGCCTCAAATCCTTTACCGCCTACCAGCTCCATCTGCCTTGCAAGCGCCGCGGTTTCCTGATCAACTGCCTATTGCAACTGACAGCATCACTTGCCCTGCAGTAGCCCCTTCAGCCCCTTCTACTGCCAGCGATTCAACTCAGAAGCGGAAAATGACAGCTGGATCAGAAGCGCCATCAAAAAAAACGCGATCTGCTTGCACGTATTGCAAGGGAAAAAGAATCAAGTGCAACGGATCTGATAAATCCTGTTTCCATTCTGTCAACACAAATCTACCGATTACTTCATTCTTCAAATAAATTCTGTTTTTGTTTATTATTATCTATTTTATTTCTTTTTATGGACAGAATAGTTGAAAACCTGCTGTAAGAAAGCTTCCGGCCTGCGGCCGGAGATCCTGACAAGTCCAGCACAAAGCCCCGCGGGTCTGACAGGATAAACAGCGCCAGCGCCGGCGCCAGGAGCAGCGCGTCTAGCACCAACCACGCCTCAACTGGGTGAGTATCCAGCCAGAACGGTTTTTTGGCGGCCAACAGCGACAGGAAGCGACACGTGGTGGAGTGGCATCAGAGAGACCCACTTAATGAGATACTTCAGAATCAGAGATCCGCGTAAGCGTCGGGTTTGTTGGTACTGCAAGAGAATATTGAACTCGGTGTTTGAGTGGTTTGGGGTGGTTTCGGCGTCGTCAGTCTCTTCAGGTATTGAAGAAGAAGAGGCAGAAGACGAAGACGAAGAAGAGGCGCTGTAAATGTTCGTAAATATTAATAATGACGACCTGCCCGGGTGGGAATAGAGCGCGAAGAATCAAGACAGTACCTTGAAGCTTCGGCCGATGCGTCCATGTTTCAAAGCGCTCATCATGACCGTCGTGAGGACTTCCGCCTGGTGACGCGATGGATTACCGCCGTTGCTGTTGATGTTGCATCTCGCTGACAGCCTTAAATGCCTGCCGTTGCTTCTGGGTAGTCGTCGACAGCCTGGCTGATTGAAGCGTCTGTCCGTTGGAGTCGATTTGATTGCAGTCCGTTGCTCAGTTGATTCGCACTTGTCATTTCTTCATGTTGTTTGGACTTAGACGGGACTTCACTTTTTTCTGTTTTTTTCTGCCAATGAAAGATAAGGGAGACGGAAAAAATTTCCCAATCTTTTATTAACGTACTGGAAAAGACCGGGTGGTTTTTTCTGTTCAAGGGATCTAAGCCGCAGATTGGTTGCATTTCAATGATGCTGGGAAAGCTCGGTCTTGGCGAAACAGCTTGTCTGACATCTCTGTCTTGAGACAAGCTTTCTCAGGAAGAGGATTGTTTGGTAGGAATTACTTGGGCAAGACAAAAAAAGGCAAAACAACCAAGATTTATTTCTCGTTCAATACGCGAAACTTGGAGAAGTTAAACTGCACCTCACGGTGTTCGCTGGACAATTTCTCCTTGAGTTTCTCATAATTTTGCGCCAGCAACAACCCGTCAGAATCTTCAGCAGCCCAATTACCTCCTGCAAAACTCGTTCGGTATTCCTTCACAAGCGCATCCTGAAAGAGGAACAAGTAAGAAGTTGGTGCAGGTTGAAATGGCAAACAACTCACGCGATGTCTCCAGTAGAAACTCGTAAGAAGCTCTTGCAGGCCTTCGTCAAATTCAGAGTCCCACCCATTGCAAGAACTGCTCAATTCACACATATTACACGGGGAATCTATAATGTGATTGTGGCGACTAAATAGCCTTCCGAAAACAAGGTTGAACCCAGGTGCGTAATAATGACTTCCTTTGACACCACGCGGTTGGTGCAAACATTTATGATTGTCGAGGTGATTGTGTAACTGCAAACAGGGTGAACCGCACTTTGGACATTCCTCCCGACAAAACGACATCATTCTTGACGAAACCGCCTCGACAATCATCTCCTCAAGAGTTTCTTGGGTTTCTTTGATATGCGTTGCTGGTGTTGTTGAATGGCAGTGATCAGATTAGTGTTTGGCAAGTTGAGAAGAAAAGAAAACCGACCGGCGGTGGAAGGGCTGGAACCTTGGCTTTCCGACTGACCAACCGCTTCCTAGTTATAATTTGAAAAAATAGTAATTTAGGTAGGATTCGGGTTCTCAGTCACATACTTTCACTTACTTCTTTCGGCATTGCTTCCGTCACTTCTTTTGTAAGAACCATGATATTTGCCTCATCCACATAGTCAGCACATAACTGCAGAACGAGCTGCTTCGCGAAATTCTTGGTTTCGAGCGACAAGACTCCGCACAATGACCAAGCAGCTTCGATTTCGTTTTGAAGAACCGCATCAAAATGCTCTCTCAAACCATCCAATGCCATGAACTTTTTCGCAGCACAAGTGACTTGTTCAATTACCAACTCATTCCAAGCCGTTGCTGCCAATGAATTTGTTGGCGTTTTCGCTTCTGTCGTTGGTATTTGATGTTCGATGTCAGTTATGAGCAATTGAACAGTTGAAAAAGCTTACCTTTCTTACCAAGACACAATTGACGAGAGCGGATTTCTAATACTCTCAAAATGAGTTTAGATTGGGCGAGTTTCATATTGTCTTTCTTCAACCAAGGAACTCCTTGCAAAGCTTCACAAACGCGTCGTGCACAAAAAGCCCGAAAGAGCGAGTCCGTTTTTTGAAGAGTGGGCGCGGGTTTGGCTGGCCGCGGCAGTTCAGAGGCAGAATTCCCTGAAACTACTTTAACAAACGGCGGCTCGGCTGAAACCTTGATACTTTTGAAGGGGCCACCAAAATATTGTGTAACTGCATCAGCTCCAGCTACAGGCCTTCCGAACACTGTAGCCAAGTGGAGTCGATTTGGGGGATTCAATATTGATTTGACACTTCAGACCGATAAAAAACATTTGTACCTTCCCTTGTGCCATCCCGGAATCTCAAGAAAACAGATGTCGCACATCTTTGAGTGTAGACAACGGCCATTGATGCGATCTTCGAATCATCAATTGTCTGCATTTCACTCTCATATTCAACCAAGAATTCGTCGTTTGGCATCTGCATTTGCTGTGATGTCAAAAGCTCCCAAAGGACATCATCCAGACGCAGAAAAACCTAGATTTGCTACGATGTGAGCACATAGCGGGGACAACTATTGCTTACCTTATTCTCAGAAAACAAGGATTTGTTAATTTCGCGACAAGATGAAAAGTTTCCTGCGCGACGAAGCACAACGACATCCCCGGGTGAAGGTTTTCTGTGGTCCAAAATAGAGGTGTGTATTTGTGCAAAGAGCGTGAATGGCTGCGTCACATGAAAACACTTTCGAATAGAGTCTACAGTTTCCGCTTTTATGGTACACGCAGGGAAGAGCTGGAATGTTCCCTGCCGGCTCAAATCTTTCAAACCATTTTTGGCTGGTGGTGTAAGCTTAACGAACACCGGACGCAGTTTTTTTTCAGTGGTTATCGTTGATGCAGACCCAGAAACGTAGCTGTGGTACTGTTCCTAAAAAAATGTGACATGTAAGAATACACATTGACCAACAAAGAATACGCATACCCGGTACGCAACATGATATACGCTGTTTGTAGGCAACTTTACAAAGCCAGCCTGGTAATTTTCCTTAACATTGCGATGTTGGTTTGTTCCAGCCTTCGTGTTACCCTTGAAGAATGCGTTCTGGAAAGCATTCTGCCTCAATTGATGCGAGTTACGATCGAAGTTACTTCCAACTTCGCTAACGTCAGCGTTGTGACGGTTATCAATTTTGGTTTTCTTCGTGTCATGACTGTGAGTACCGGACCCCTTCGCCTTTACACCGAAACCACCAACTGAACCACTTCCAGCCAATGTAGACCCATGATGTTTACTGGTATCTTTCTGTGTACCATTTGTCTTGTCCTTCGCATATTTAAGGCCCAGTCTAATAAAAGAAATGGTCAGATAAAGCTCTAGTAGAGAAGAATTGACCCACCCAACTCCTAAGTTCTGGCTCATCAAGCTTTCATTCGACTTTTCTCCTTTATCAACGGCGCCGATTTCTTCGTGGACAAGCTCATCGTTCTCTTCCCTCATCTGTTGTACATTAATGATATCGTCCACCGACTTCATATCTGGATTCCAGCGACCAATTCTTCGATTTTCAAGTTCGTTTAGAGTCTGGACACTGGTTTCTTTGATCAGCCCAATCAGATTACTCAAAAGCGATGGTGAAATGACATTGCCCTCAAGCCGGCGCTACAATGGCCAACGTCAGATCAACCAAGAGTGATGGTTTGAAGGAATATAATGACTTACTGATATAATCCACTGTTGTTGCGATCTGTTCCAACAATGCTCGGAGAAATCTCTCAATTGGTCGGAATTCTTGAACAGAATTCCATCCACTCTTTCGTTCTTGAAAGAAAAAACCTTGTCGATTGCTTCCGTGGTGAGCCCAGTATTCCCACTCACTGTCTCCGTAACTTGTGATTCAGGCTCAAGCAAGGGTTCACCAAACTCTGCAGTCACAGTGTATTGTCCATCATCAAGCTCTTTCCGATAAGCTTCAAGAAGAGAAACAGGCACGATATTATTTTGAGTGAGATCAAACTCAATGAAAACAGGGTTCGTGTTCGGATCTGCAATTCTTCCATCGAGACTCAGCGGTACTCCTTGATGTGGTCCGCGCTTTATTTCCAAAACAACCTTATAGTGGTTGCCAAACGGAAGAGGTTGGAGCTCCTCGCCCGGAAACTTTTTAGCAAGTTCCTTCTCGATTCTTGAATTTGAACCGCAGTTGTTAAGTTGAAACCTCACAACTCCATCCGTGTCTATTTTAAATTCCTGCGTTAGAGCTCATATTGTCAGGGTACCTCTAACACTAATATTGTCAGGGTACAAAGAACGGAACTTACCCATAACGTGGTAGTAGTTATCACGGTCGTGTACAAAGGTTGCATTCTCTATTTGTTTTGATGCATGAACATTGCCAGTCAACAACCAAAACCAACAACGAATCGATTACTTACGCCAAGAAAGATACCTTTTCTTGCTTCCATTATGGACTGATTTGTATGTAAAGTATTGGACGTTATCCACACTCTCTGGTTCATGGCCTTCGGTCGACTAGATGATGCGGATAAAGTGTCAAACGATCGGTTAGGGTTAACGTTGAGATTTGAAAGCGCACAACTCACGGCGTAGATGAGGGGATTCATTTGCGGAAGTTTTCAATTATTATTCATTTGGTTGTTCTTTCTTATGGACAGAAATTCTTGAACATGTGGTGAGCATGGCCTCCCAAGCCAACTGCAATCTGAATTCCAACGTAGCCTGAGCTCGCTATCCAATCACAACTTTGAAGGGCGACCGGACATCCCCAATCGACCGTGTGTCGCTTTTCGGTGGTTGTTGCCACGTGGCTTTGTTAATAGGTTTGGAAGGCCATGCTCCCCTCATGTTCCGGATTTTCTGAAAAGGAAATTCAGTTGTTAAGCTATTTTTCATCTGTGATGCAAAGAACAACACAAGACTCAGGCGAGCTGCGAGAGCTGCTATGGCAACAGATGCTGGTGCTGGTCGTGATCCCATGGTGCTTTTGTCTTGAAGAATATCTGCCAGGCGAGGCTCAAGATCTCCTTAAAGAGAATGGATTTACGGACGAGAATAGAATAGGTTCCTGTCTATGCTTGGTTTATATTGAAATACTATTGATGTGTGATCCCTGGCTGACAGATAAAAGAATTGCGAAGGCCTTGCTTTTCTTGGCCGTCGTTGCATATCTCTTGCTTGTGTTCGGGGCATGTTTACATGCAAACGAGTTTGCTTGGGGTCATGCGGTGGGTGTGAGCGCTCTTGGAGTGTTATGTGCTGTCTTTGTTGTAGCACTTGTAGGCATTCTTATCGGACCCATGGTTTTCGCAATGTGTATCTCCTCAAAACGATTATTTTCGACCATCATATTGCCATTGCTTGTCCCCATTGGGTACGGTCTGTGGTACATGGGACTGGATGTCTTTTTTCCGCCTAGTGAATACCATGACCTTTCAGCAATTTGGAATGGCACTGCCAACGGCGTCAATGTACAAGGTAAGGACTCTACGCTCTTTTTTGCTTTTATTTGTATACCTACTTCTAATTAGTCGAGCAGAATGGCGCGCATTCTTGTTTGTGGTTTCTATCGGTCTGATGTCAATTGCCCTGTTTTGGAGCCACAGGCAAGCGAAATCGTCTGCGAAGATGAGCTTCTACTCCCTGATGATTGGAATCATTCTCTTTATGGCTGCCCGATTTCTTCCCGATAGCTACCTGCTTTTCGCTCTTATTCCAACTGGACTGGCTGTCTTCGTGGCAGTTCTTTTTGTTTTGACATTGTTAGTTCGGGAGTTTTGCCTTCAAGTGTTGGTCAGCGCAGTTGAGACTTCTTGGTCCATTTTTTCAAATGCCGTTGTTGCCATCTTTGGGTTTCTATTCAATGCCTGCCTTTTGATGTTTGGTTGTGCGGCGATTCTGTATCTGCTTACAATTATCATTCCTGTTGTGAACTCAAGCTCATATTTGCAAGTTATTGTGGCATATGTATCTGTCCTTGTTTTCCTTCCTGTTGCGATTCTAGTTCTTTTTAGTTATATGCTCAGCATGTTTAAGTGGTGGTAGTACTACAATAAAGAAGAATGGTTGTCCACTCCAGAACGAGAATTCGGCAGAAACTCGATAAAACACTTACTTTATCGGTATGCTGCCTTGATGTTGCAAAAGTTCGGTATAATTCCGTAAAATTCCGACAGAAAGGTCGTTCGGTAGCAATTCTGTTGCATTAGGGTTGTACGTTGGAATTCAATCAGAATTTCTGCATTATTTCTGCAGAACTTCCTTCGGAATGAAGCAGAACCCATTCAAGCCCGAGACAAGACTGACCTATTCTGAATCAGGTGTATAATGCACCCTTTGATGGGATTGAACTGGCAACCCGGTCATTCCTCTGCTTACGTCTCATCCAAGAATCGATATATTTCCGTGAACAAAAATACCATATATTCCCTAGCTCACATATCAAAGATAGCTTGTTTTACTTAGAGTCAAAGATATGAATAATGTGATGGATACTATTTATTTGTTATTGGGCAATGCAATTTGAATAATATTCCAGGAGTGATGCTCTTCCAACCTGAAAGGATTCAAAACAAACAAGTGTAAGTCTCTGCCACATTCTTGACAGCCCCAAACATTTCTTTTTTTTTAAAAAAAACAAGATGGCAACCCTTTTTGGCGGAGCTGGTCCTTCACTTGGGCATGAGTGAGAACAAGTAAGTCCTGGGTGGCTTTGTCGATTGCTGGGGCGCTTGGGCAGATCTCCACACCACTGTGTTCAAAGTTTGTAGCAAGTCTTACAGTGACTCCAAGGATAATATTGTGGAGAAGGTTTGTTCTTCATATTTAGGTTCGTTGTTTTTCGTTGTTCTAACCTTATAATACAGCTCTCTGGGAAGTATGGGAAAGGAGCAAGGATGACAGCCAAGCAGAATCTACCATTGAAACAATTTGCGGAGCATCTTTTCAGCAGTTCCAGCCTTGCCGAACTGAGCCACGCTGCATTACTGGTGAGTTATTTGGTGCTTTCAGTGTATTGTACAGAGAAAAATTCGACATCGCGAACAGTTGCAAGAAGGCCGTGTTGGTTTCTGGACGGAAGCGCACGCTGAGATCAGTAGAGTCAATGGATTGGGCTTTGACACCAAAGCAGAGTACTTCACGCAACTTGTAGCTGAAGATACGTTGAGGTTCTGTTGAAGCTGGTTGTCTCTCTTCATTTTCTTCCTGTCCTATACCTACACCCCTAACCACCTTTTGCGAAGGAATTGCGACGGAACCTCAATTCCATCGCAATACTATCGCAATTTCATGTGGAAATTTTTACGAAATTCATTCCGTGGAACTTCGACAGGAAGGAGATGGAGCAGTCGAACGTACCATCGCAACATTCCGTCGAAGATTCCACGGAATGACCCCATTTTCGGTTCAAGGCGAAAAGAAAACTGCCTAACATGAGTCTCGAACCGGGCGCCTAGAAGCGCCTGACACAGGCGTTGCCGCTCTGCTACAAAATTTTTTTTTGGAAGTCGCCCGCCGCTGTTGCTAAGTTAATATTGGTTAATAAAGATACTTCAAACACAAAAATCAATGCTTTTGTATCATTCTTGACTTTATTGATACTGTGAACATTTCTGCAGGATGTTGTAAAAAATTCTGTTTGTTGCTGTATGATGTCTCTCCAATCGAAATGGATTTAGCACGTAGGAATTGCGAGAATCGTGAGCGATAGTTGTGTTAGTTGTGTCTTCGTCTGTGGGGATAAAAAAAATTAAATAAAAATAAAATTGAATGACGCAATCGCTCATTCAGAAAAATGAAGAAGATTCAAAAGAATGATGTTAAAAATGATCCGAGGTCGGCCTATTGGCGAGACGCTATGAAGCTACCAAGGCCGACAACAACTGCGGTGCTCTTCAGTGCCAAGACTCACGTTTGTAAGTTAATGTAGGAGCTTTATTGGGTTCTAAGCAATTTGAAACTCCAAGGCAAAAAACGAAGACGCCACTTATTTACCTTTTGACTTCGAATGTGTTCTGGTAAGCTCTGTGTTCTTGCTTCAACTTTACCTAATGTCCTGTTCAGCCGAACCTCCCACCGGTGACGAAGCGGAAAATCGCTGCTTTAGTGAGCCAATTTGAGCAGAAAAGAAAGAAGAGAAAAGAGAGATGGTCCACCGGACAGCAACAGCCAACCGCGTGCAGCCCGCGGCGGGCCGCAAGGACACGGTGGTCAGCATCGATGCGGCGGCGGCGGCGGCGGCGGCAGACGAGGAGATAGCGCGGGGGCTGGCGCACGAGCGGGTCGCTGGACGCGGCGTTCGGCGGCGCGGACGGCGCGATTCTGACGCGCTTCTTCGGCGCGCGCTGCGTGAGTGTGCGGCGCTTCGTGCGGGCGCCTGGCTAACGCGCGCGGACACAGGTGCACTTCATGTACGACGAGGACAGAGACCTGTTTGACGCAATGCTGGCACACGCAAATGCGCATCCTGAGGCGACAATGGTCGACACGCTGAACGAGTTTGGTGAGTAGTGAGACACTCTTTCACATCCACATCCACATTCTCATCTCCTTTCATACCAGCTTCAAGAGAAGATGCTGACATTATGGCAAAGATCATCTACTCCGTGAATCCAGCCGATTTCACACAGACGCTGGAGAAACAATGGCAAAAAAGGTTCGTAAAAGGTTAATTTTGAATATTACTCATTAATTCCATTGAAGGCTTTTGGGATGGGTCAAAAGCGGAATTAAACCAGCGGCCGCCGCTTCCCAAGTTTGCAGTTGCCTTGTTCAAGTCATCAAAAAAACCTGCTCTGGGGAGAGCGGCTCTACTGTATGTTTTATTTTTTTTTGTCTGGTTTTCACTCATTCTAATTTTCCAGCGGCGTATTCGCAATTTGTTTCCTGGAAAGTGTCGCCTTCTGGATCAAAGTCAATAAAGAGGTCACTCAAGTGAACAGCAAAACAAGGGAGAAAAAAAAGTGGAGTTTTCTTAATATGCCGGCTTATTGAACTAACCTGTCATCAGGTATTACCGAGCCTTGCTAGAAGATGACGAACTGAAGTATCCAGCAATCGCCGCCACTTAGCCCCAACAAGAAGAGGCCCTGGACAACGATGATGAGGAAGATGATGAGGACGATGCAGAAAACAATGAAACATGAAACATGAATAATAAACAGTTTATTGTATTTTGTTTAAATACCATTTTCCATTACCAACCAACCGAAGCCCCGTGTGTTTTCTAGTACTGGTGATTTGGAACACAATGTGTTTATTTAATAAAACTCTTGACCATGACGAATATAAAGTAAATATGTTGAAGCACACACCTGGTGATTTGGAACACAATGTGTTATCTATCCCAAATCACCAAGATTTCTGTTTTGTCCCGGTTTTCCGAAATGTTCCGAAACGCGCCGAGAGGGCATTTTCACTGTGACGCTTCCAGAACTCGTGGAAGTCCACGCTCCCCTTGAACAAGCCCATCTCGCGCGTGAAATCTCCGTGCTTACTCTTGCCCAGACCTTTCGTCATCACGTCCGCCACATTTCTTGATGTGTGAATTTTCCGCACTTCAATGACTCCCCTCTTCACCATGCATCTTAACATCATATACTTCGTGTCCATGTGTTTCGTTTTGTGTCTGTCCGCCCCTTCCTGTGTATTTCTCACTGCTCCAGCGTTATCACAGTGCAGCACCGTTGGGTTTGGTTGTGGAAATCCCAGCCACTCCATCACATTTCTACCCCATTCCGCAATTTTTCCGCCGCTTGCGAGTGCCAGGGTTTCCGACGCGACCGTAGAGTCTGTCACGATATCTTGACTCTTGGATACTGGAGCTATGGCTGCTCCAGCCAGCATCATCACTAAACCTGTTGTCGATTTCCTCGTGACCTTGTTCCCGGCTAGGTTCGCGTCACTGAACACTTCCAGAATCATGTCCGTGTCAGCTTTGAAGTATAGTTTCGTCGTGTTGGAGCCGTTTAAGTACTGTAGCAGATGCTGAGCTGCCGCCCAGTGGGTTTTGTTGGGGTTATTGGCGTAGGAGCACATACGGCCTAGAGTTTCAATGATGTCACCCCTTGTGAGACATGCGAATCGTAGTAGTCCCAGTAGTCTCATCCATCTCCCCTCGAAGAAAGCTATGTCTTCACTTGGAGTTGGTTGGTCCGTGTCGAAGGTGTCTTCCAATTTTGAGTTCCATGGAGTCGATCTTGAAATTGGCTTGTTTCCTGGAAAATATTTTTCTTCCAGAAATTCGTCAATGATGCTTTGAATGTACACTATCTGGTCCATGGTAGAGTATCCCCTGTAGTATTCGCAGTTGATTCCCGCCCACATTCCGATTCCCTCTTGCCACTTCACTTCGACTTTAGTAGCTAACCATTTCCAGAATTCTAGGGTGTCTTCCTTAAATTCACAACCAAGTTTTCCATCGTCGGAGTGCCAAAGAGTGTACATGATTCCGCCTGTCTTTTTCGACGTGGCTTTGAAAAGGCATGGCGAGCCGGGGCATTCTTCGAATCCGTACTCGGCAAGGAACTCGTTTCTCAGACACTCCCATAGGTAAGCCCCCTGTTTGAGGCCGTAAATTCCTTTTAAGGCTAATAACACTTTTCCTTTGTCCTCTTCTCCTAGTTGCATTCCTTGCGGGATTCTGATGTGGATTACTTTGTCGATGTCCGAGTTGTGGTAAGCACCTTTTACATCCCCTTTCGACATGTGGAGACCGAGATGCGTGCATATTGCTTGGAATATTTTTGCTGATTCGTGGTACGGGGTTGAGGCAAATACTTTGTCATATTCGCTGGAGAGTTGCTTGGAGCCGTTGATGACCAGACGCGCCTTCTTCTTCTTCGATCCTGTACTTTCGTCGACTTTGATTTTTAATACCCAGATTGTATTTAATAGGTGCTGTCCTGCTTCTGCTTCGACAAGTTTCCAAGATGCCTTCTCCGTGAATTGGTCCAGTTCCTCGTTGATGGCCGCCACCCACTCTTTGTCCTTCAACGCTTCTTTGATGTTCTTTGGTCCATCAATGGTTCCAAATGCCAGGCCTCTTTTCAAGGCGATGAAAGCTAGGAATGTTGGTTCGTGGATCATGTATCCGGTGTTGTCGTCAAGTCTCGCAAGTCCGGCAAAGAGGGCAAGCCGGTTTGGTGGTTTTGATTCTCTGGGAGACCGCCTTGGTGGAGTTTGAGGTGTTGGTGGTGGAGATGGTGTGCTGCTGGAGTCGAGGGGTGGCAGGGATGTGGTGCTTGGTGCGTCGCTGCAAATAGAGGATGTTTCTGACATGTCTTCGTCTTGGGGTTCGTAGTTGGATCTTGAGTCTTCCTGGTGAGTTTCCGTGTCCATGGCTTGGATGTCCATTCCGTTGCCCTGGATGATGTTTTCCAGCTCCGCTACACTTCTCTCAACTTCCATCCCGTCAATTTCTTCTTCGATCTTTTCCTTTTTTTGTACAGTTTCCTTTGCGTTGACAAAGTCTTCGTCTTCATCCCATCCTTCTTTATCGTGGTGATTGTTGTATTGAGTTAACTGAATCTTTTCCATAGATGTCTTCGGGTTTTGGACATCGAATTGGTTCTCGACAAAGAAGACGTCTCTGCTGATAACCGTGCTGTTGTCGTCAAAAAGAATTCTGTATCCCCGTTGCGTGTTTGTCTGCCCATCAGGATAGGCATAGGAGATGAAACGTCCCCTCCTTGCTCTGTCTTGGGTCTTTCCGTTTCCTGGAATGAAAGGGTAGGCTAAGCATCCGGGGACTCGGAGATCTGATACTGTGGGCTTGCGTTTGAAGGTCATTTCGTACGGGGTGAGTGGCATTGAAGAATGTTTTGATCTGTTCCAAACATGACATTTGCATTCCAGGAGATCCGGCCATAAATCCCTTGGCATTTTGGTTTCAGATAGAGTCGCCCTGACTCCGTCCATTGCGGTTCGGAACCATCCATCAATTTCCCCGTGTTGGTTGTGCGCGCCGGTTGATGTTGTGATGAGCCGAATTCCGGCCTCATGACAGGCGTCCTTCAATGTGGATCCCGTAAAGTTACTACCTTGGTCAGAATATATTTCTTGCAGTTTTTCGCCGGTGGTTCTTTCTAACATGTCTTTTACCCATAGGATAATACTGGTAGCTTCCTCCATCTTCATGGAGAAAAGTTTGAACATCAGTCTCAGTTGGGTTCGGTGAACGTTCACTCCGAGATAGCCTATGACCCCGCCTCTCCCTAGTCTTGTCGTACCGTCTTCCCCTTTTCCTGGGAAACCTACGTCCATAGATATTTGTGAGAGTATATTCCCGTCTCTTGGTTTCTTTTTGTTGTATGGTTGCTGATGACTTTTTCCTAGGACGCAGTCCTCGCAAAAGAAGTCCTTGATGGTTTTCGGACCGTCAATTTTAAGCCCGTGAACCACTTTCGAAGTTTCGATTATTTGGTCTGGAGGCGCGTGCATGAATCTTGAGTGCCACAATTGGATGCTCTTCTCGCTGGGGATTCCTTTTCCAATGAAGGCTGTTGCTAGTAGGGCATGATCCGCGGGTATTGTATTGATTTTCCAGGTTCCGTCTTCTTCGTCTACACTCTTTAGTATTTTGTGCGGACCTGACAAATCCAGGCGGCCGATTGCTACTTTCTTGTCGACGTGGTTGAACCAGACGTCGTAGCCCTTTTTTAAAAGGTCGACGACTGCAATGAGAGTTGCTGGTGCTTCAGGTACCAGCTGGACTTGGTCAACCTCAAACTCGCCGAAGTTCATTGACCCTTGGATTCCGGCACTTTGGATATTATTTCCCGATGCCGTTTCATATGCTATTGTTGGTCCAACTATCTGGTTTGATAGCTGATTTACGTCACCCGTCATCGATTTGCTGCAAGCTGAGTCAAGGTATGCTGGGGACTTGTTTTCGGAAACTGGAGCAGAGATGTAAGCGGACATCGTAGCTTTCGCCACCTTTATTTCGGCCCCGTTCAACACCTTCCCATCCTTTTCCTTCACTAACTTTTCAACGTCCAGGCTTGTGAACGGCTTCTCCAATATGATTATGGCGTAAGTTCCGCCTGATTTCTTGGATACTGCTACGAAGGAATCTTCAGCCAGTTTTGTTGGTTTGAAGAATTCAGCGACTTGTTGAATTGACGTCCCGCCAGCCAATTTTGTCATCACAAGTTGAGCTGGTTTTCTGTCTGATGGGACCGGTCGCGGTTGTCGAGGTTTGTCGTTTCCTTCTAGTCTGGCAGCCATTGCTTTTACTAACTCCATCATTGCCGTCATGTTGGGGTCGGTTTGTTGGGTCGCCGCGGCTGCTATGGCTTGGACTGGTTGTGCGAGTTTTTCCTCTTCTCTGGCAGCGATAACCGAAAGAACACTTGCGAAGGCCTTGTAGTCGTCTGGAGGACATCCGGTGAGTTGAGTTCTCATGTTGTCCCTTTGTCCATGGTCTTCAATGCCGTAAACTAGGGTGTAACCGCATTCCTTGTTCCAACTTTCATCATCGGGTTGGCCTAGTTCTTGTGCCTTGAGCTTCAGAAGGTTGAATCTGGTAAACCATTGGTACTTGGATTCGTGAGAGTGTTTCTTGGCTGTGGAAACGTCTCTTCTCGCCTTGGAAAGAGCTTGGCCAGGGTTGAATGCTATGGTAGCTGCAAGGGCATCGAATCTTGCTTTGATTGACCCAGTGGCGGAGTTGTAAGAAGCAAGCAGCGTGGCATCAAGGTGAGGAGTGACAATTTCGTTTATCTTTGATGACACTTCATTCCAGGTCGAGAATGCTTCGAAGTATTTGTCTTCGTTGAAACTGTTGTCGGTATTGAAAATTGGGTCATCTTCCGAAGGCTCAGGGATTTCATAAACAATGAAGTCTGAGTAAAGACGGACTGTCTTTGTGGATTGAAATTCTGCTCCGCTGTTGTCGAAGGAGATAATTGTTGGTTTGTAGTAGTATGCTTTTTCAAGCTTGTTCTTGTTAACTGCTGATCTCACGCTTGCAAGCCAGGAGATTGAATGGTGGCTCTTGTTCTGGGTTGTAAGTGGCTCAAAACTCTGCCCTCTCTTGAGGGTGTATGTCGTGGCCATAGTTTTCTCTTTTCGTTTTTTTCTTGTAGCTCAATGGAGGGTTAAGACTCCTAATCCGTGTGTTTTCTAGTACTGGTGATTTGGAACACAATGTGTTTATTTAATAAAACTCTTGACCATGACGAATATAAAGTAAATATGTTGAAGCACACACCTGGTGATTTGGAACACAATGTGTTATCTATCCCAAATCACCAAGATTTCTGTTTTGTCCCGGTTTTCCGAAATGTTCCGAAACGCGCCGAGAGGGCATTTTCACTGTGACGCTTCCAGAACTCGTGGAAGTCCACGAGCCCTACCCCTAAATCTCCCTTGTTCCGTCACATATTTGACGGAATTTTCCACAGAAATTGCGAAACACGGTTCTGTCGCAGATTCCACCGCCCCTCAATTCTGTGGAAATTTCGTCTAAGCTTCAGTCGAAATTTCGATAGAAAATTTTGATCATTTTGTGGTCGCAGAAATGATGGAATTGCGATATTTTTGTGTTAGGGGTGTACCCCTTAAAATAAATGTATTTTTACAAAATCAATTTCACATTACAACTGGTCAAGCCAAACAAGAGATTATAATCACATGTCCATCTCCTTCGTTCTGTCAAATTTCGCACAAATTTCGACCGAACTCCGACAGATTTTCAGACGATTTCCAACAGAAAGTTCTGTCGGAATTCGGTGGAGTCAATCCAAATAAAATTCCGTCCGAACTATTATCAAACATTCACAGAATTTTTGCGGAATTTCTGTGGCAGTTCTGCTGTAGTTCAGTGGAAGGCTGCTTGGGGTGTACATATCTTTATTCACATTGCGAGCGAGAAATAATAAAGTGGTCAAGCTAAACAACTAAAACATCCATTCTTACTTATAAAGATTGCACTATTTTAACACACCCCTCAACTGTATCAGTATAGCATCTCACCATCAATCCACCGCGGTGCTTCGAAAACAAGGTCATGCCAACGCTTTGGTCATTATGTCTGAAGTGTTAGGGTAACCCTAACACTAGGGTTAGGGTTAGGGTTATTTTCACAGCCTTCAACAATCCCTCCTTGATTAACCCGCGAATGTATTCAATCTTAACTACTTCGTGTTTCGTCCGCTCAAGATACTTGGCACCATTCAAGATGTCCAGCAGCGGTTGGTTGTCAAAATACAATATGAAAGTAACCCTAGTGTTCTTTACTCATAAGGGAGGTTGGGGAGAGTTAGGGGTTCTCCGGAATTTTTATTGAAGATTGTGGTGACGTGAAGTGGTTGGTAGAAGATGACAGAAAGTTGCTTTTTTTTTGGTTTTGATGTGGATGTATTTTGTAATAAACACCTTGCCAAACTACCATTCCTCCCCCATTCCTGAAGCAGTATGATAAGACCCGACTCCACATTCTGGTTTGTAGGCACAGCTAGCGCCCCAACCCCTTTGTAGACCTCCCGTCTACTAACACCCATAACGTCTCCCCCCTCCCATCCCCCAGCTCACCAGGAGCTTCCACATTTAGAGACCTTCCGGGGCCTCATTAAAAAACTTTCTGGACTCCACATTTTTTGATGCATTCATGTGTTACTTCCGGTATTAGGCCATACCCTGCAACCTGTTCAAATGTGAATTTATCTGTCTTCATGTTCATTGTATCTTCCTCTTCCTCTATTTGCTGTGTTAGTGGTCGTCCCATCCAGTTTCTGAACCATTTTCCTAGTTTTTGTCTGATTTCTTCCTGGGTAAGATTATCCTCTTTTTCCATTTTCCCTTCCAGGTTGCTCTTGGTTGGCAACCTTGACCCTACTTCCTCAGGGTGGTTGGGTTGCTGTTGTTTCCCCTTGTTTTCATTCTGGCATTCTTCCTCAATTTTTGTACTCACTGTCTCAATGAAGCTGGTCATGATTTCTTCTCTGGTCTCCTGTGTTACTGGGCAGTTCCATAGATGTTCGTTGGTTTCTTCCTCGTCCGTAAGGCATACCCTACAGCATCCATCTGGGTATAGGTCTTGGTGTCTTCGTCTCATCTCCTTTTGGGTTGGGAGCTGTCTGTGTGTAGCATTTATCAGGTATTTCCGGTAGTGGCTAAGTTTTTCACTGGTGAACAGTGATGTTGTCTTGTTGAGTGGCAGGTTGTCACATTTTCTTGGTTTTTTTTTTATCTTGTTTTATTCACTCGACTGTGCCCGTACTAACGGCGTAAACGGGCCCACAGGCAAATATATATCTTGTTTTATTCACTCGACTGTGCCCGTACTAACGGCGTAAACGGGCCCACAGAAATGTCTTGTGCCCACATTGGATTACGGTGAAGGTGAGTCCCAAGTCAACTAAGTCTTGGACCTCTTTGATGTGCTTGTGTTTTGGTTGGTCAATCCATTCCAGGTGTGCAGCGACCATGGTAATTTCTTTGAGGTTGTTTCTATATGCGCCTTCAATTATATTCCCATTGGCTTTAAGGATGAGTTGTACCCCTGACTGGGCATTCATGTTCTGTGTCAGCAGTGGGGCCATGTGGCCTTTATTGGCGTCCTTGTCAGCTTGCTCGTTTCCTATTTCCCCACTGTGGCCCTTTACATGTTTTACTTCCGGGATTTGTGTTATTCCTTCCCTTCTTCTCTTCTCATTATTTCGCATGTGATTGCAGTGGACATAATGTTTGCTTTCTTGTTCAATTCTCTGGGGTGGATACTGAAGTTGAGTTCTTTGAGTCTACCGTAGGTTGTGATTACAGCCATGTTATCAATGTTGATGGTACTTGTGCCATTCCCACATCCAATAAGTGCTGCATTCATTGCCATGTGTTCCGGATTTGTTGAGTGGGCGTTCCCTTCTAGTTTAAAGTTGACTTGTCTTCCATTACTGATTCCTTCTCTGACGAACACAGCCCCTGCTATGCTGGGCCTTCCGTTAATGGTTTTCAGGGATCCGTCAGTGTAGATGATGTCGTGTGTGTTGGTTGGGCCTTTGTCCATCCTGGTCCCAATTGCTTCAAGTGTTTGTGTGTCATTGCAACTGAAGAATTTCTTGGCCCGGTTTGCACCGTCTTGTGCGCTGTTCCCGTAAACTCCTGTTCTCCATGGTAGGCTTTTCTTTGTGCTTAGGCTATCTACACTATGTGGATCTGATGTTGTTTCTTCTTGTGAAGCCTTGTCTATTTCCCATATGTCCACGTCCATGTCTGTTTCTTGTTTGTTTTCGTCTACAACAGTTACAGGGTGGGTCCCTTTGGCTTTTGCTCTCTCTCTTTGGATTTTTCCATTCCATTCAATTATGCAGGAGTTCCCCTTGCCATCCTGGGCAGCTTTTTTCCCAGCATGAGCCGATTTGTGCTTTTCCCCCATCCCAGTTGCTGAGGGTCTGTATACTTTGGCATGTCTCAAGGGGCACAACTCTCAGGTGTTTCAATGTGTACTCCACTCTCCCGTTTTCGAGTTTGTACTTTGTTATTTGTCCATATTCTTTACTTCCGTTCTCATCTGTCCATGATACTATATCTTGTTTCTTTGCTTGGCTTAGTAGGTTTGCGGTTGATTTTTCGGTAGCAAATGGGTTTGGGGTCTCTTTGGTTATCTTCGTTATTCTTGTGGGGTCACCTGTCCCTGTAGTTTTTTGAAGTAACTGTGTGATGGTGCTGAACCATTTTTCTTTTCCTGCTTTGAAGCCTGGATATCTGATAGCCATTTCCTGCTGGCTAAGTATTCTTTCGCTGTTCCTACATAGGATTTGTTCTACAAATAGAATATTCCATTTCTTGAGGTATGGTTTGATTTCATTGTACATTGCCCAGTTGTCTATGGCATGATACATTGAGGTTCTCCCCCCTTCTACCTTCCCAAAGGCTGGTCTTTCTGCCCCTTCCTGGTTCAGGTGTCTAATTGCTTCTACGCTAATGTTGTATTGGAACATTCTGCTGAGTGTGGAGGCAAGATGGTGTGTCCCTTTTCCTACTTTGGCTGGGAAAGGTGTCTCAAGAGGGCAGTGCGGCAGTGCAAGTTCTTCTTGTAGGTTTGCTAGTCGTGTTTATTCTTCCAATCAGGTCATCAGAGTTCACATGTATCATTAGGTTGCTGACACTGTCGGCCATAAATTGGTCATTCCAGTCAGGTTATATATCTGTGAGTGTTTTAGTTGGGAGGTTGGCAGACTAATTGGCTGTTTTGCTTTTTGTTTTACCAGTCTTAGGATTGGGGTGAACCATTTTTCCACTTCACAGGAGGACACTGGTACTGTCTGCCATTTGTATCTTATTTGTTGGAATAGCACAGTGTTTATGATCATGATAGCACTTTTGTCAGTGATTCTTTTGTCCTTCAGGATATTTACCATGGCTTGAATTTGGGCGCGTATCTCTTCTATTGCTCTCGCGTTTGAGTTATCGGCTGAGAAGTAGTTTCCAAGTATTCTCTCACTTTGTTCTTTTTCCAAGACTTCCACTTCGCTGTGGTCGCCCCACTTCAGGGTTGATTTGGGGTTTGTGGGGTTGATGGCAATCACTTTGACCTTTTTGGTGTTGGATTTATAGTATTTCCTTCTTGGAACTCATATCGTAGGGCTGCTTGTTTTTCCAGCTCTTCCCAGTTGCCAGCGGCAGTGCTGGTGTCGTCTACATATGCCAGTGCAGCTATGTCTTTTGATAGCGTCTCTGTTTCCCATCTTTTCCCTTTGAATTTGGTTTTTCCAACGTCATTCTGTCTTCTGCCCTTTTTGTCTACTTTCTTTCTTATTAACTCATATTGCTTATTTTCTTTTTGTCTCTTTATCTCATTTTGCTTACATATAAAGTTGTATGCTCTCAGACGAAGGTTGGGTTCATCTGTCATGTAAACATGCCCCAGACTACAACCATCCCCGTACACCAAAGTGTTCGAGCATTCGGAGGGACCACACATATATGCAGCGTGTGGTCCAGGGCGCAGTAACTGCCTGCCCAACTCTCCTAGTATAGAAAACATTCCCATACTGACCTCTGATCCAGATCCTTCCGCATTCCCTCCTGATCCTGCGCTTCTTTCTGCCTTGTTGACGTTGCTGTTTTTGTAGCGTAAGGTAGTGGTGTAAGCCCGGGTCGCGCTCCTGTCAAGTGGGGTTCCAGATCCAGATCCAGTATCTCACCCAGCCCCCGCACGCTCCGCTGCCGCCACGTCCCACCCACCGTGGACAGCAGCGACAAACGCGCAAAGGCCCTCGTTGGCTGGGCCATCCTTTGTTTGTTGCATGCAGTGGGTGTTGTTGTTTGTGGTTGACCGCGTCGGGGTTTGAAATGTTTTTTTTTTAGAAGATGAAAGAAAGTTGCAATCCGGATACGTATTCATGGTATTTGGCGCTCCAATTATCTGGTTCTCCAAGAAGCAACCGACGGTAGCTTTGTCTTCATTTGAAGCTGAATTGATTGCACTGGTTGAAGGTACCAAAGAGGGATCCTGGATTCAAGACTTCTTTAGGGAGTTAGGATTTAAATTGGATGAACCTACGGTAATGCAACAGGACAATCAAGTGGTTATTGTGATGGCGTTGAATCCTATACATCATGCGAGGATTAAACATATGAAAGTCAAAAACCACTCGTAGACAATGGTACTATTCGACTCATATATTGTCCCACTGATTTGATGATAGCCGATGTCTTGACAAAAGCTTTTCCTGCGCCTCAACTTTGGAAACTGTTGGAGTTGTTGGGGGGGATGAGACAACTCTCTGTTGGAGGCACATGAAACTCATGTTGCAAGCTCCATGTTTGGGAATAAAGTAAAAAAGAATTCTCTCCAAAATCTCTCTAGTGTCCACAACGATCAGCTCACCTGTCTACAGAACCAGCACCGCTTCCAGTCCCTCTACAACAGATTAAGAAGTCTTATTACTCAACATCTGTTAAATTTTCCTGTACCAATTAGTCAGGGAACCCTTAAAAAGCCGGAACGTTCAAGCATTTACTGTTACACAAGCACCTCAGCCGCTACTACCAAAGCCACATCTAAAACTACTATTTAAAACCAGTTTATTCAACTTCAACAACTTCTACTTTCCACAACTTGAAACACTTGAAACTCAACCAACCCCCAACTACTACGCCTCAAAATTTTTTCTGACTTCAACAAAAATGACAACCAACAACAACTTGAAGACAACATTTACGCTTGATCATGATAATATCAGTGACTTCCACCAGTGGGTTGATGACATTGAAGGTGTTGCAGCCCAACACAACGTTCTCCACACCATTCGTCTCGATCCAGAATCCCATGACGACAACGTTAACAACTACTTGGTCCCTTATGGTCCAAATGGTGCTATTACTGATGATCCACAGTTACTTGAACTTGCAGTCTGGGATAATCAGGAAGACCCGAACGATCCATGGGTTCTTCAGCTGACCAATGTTCCAAATACTTGTCCAGGGTCGTATGCAAACAACAAGATGATGCAGCGTATCATCAAGTGGAATATCTCAGCTGCCCTATTGAATATTTGTCAGCAAAACACTAAATGTGCACGTACCTGGATTCGAAACCTCCAGACTTACTACAACGCACAAACTAGGACCGATACAAAGGAAACCATCAAAGAATGGATTACACTTCAACATCTGTCACATGAGTCGATTAGCGAATATTACAATCGATCTTACCAAGATGCGCACTGATCCAACCAAATCCGCATTTCGTCCATTCGTCAATCTCCCTGAAGTTATCAACCATGTCATTGACGCACTCTATAAACTGAGGTGCGGTGGCAAGCCATCCGCTAGGACCTTTTTAGCGCTGAATTTTTTTTTAGAAGTTTTAAAGAATAGTACTGCATAAAAACTGGTTTATTTTGAAAATAGAGTCAATACTTAAGGAAGAGCAAGAGCAAAAGACTGTTGCTCCTCTTTCCATTGATGGAAGGCATGTATAATATGGTCGGGAGTGTAATCCGGAAGTTGTACCAAATTAATGAGACGAATCATTTCGTCTGCAAATTTTTTAGGGGGCCGGAACTTTCTTGAATAAGCCATGGAAAGTTTTTGCACAAGTCTTATTGATGTCAATGTTTTGACACGAGAGAAAGCCACATATAAAGTTTGAGGATTATAGTTTGCACGGTCCAATTGAGCAATGGTGATCCAATGATTCAAGGTGACCCCTTGAAGTTTCTCAGGGGTGCAAGCCAAAGCCAATATAGCGGGAAACTGGGTCAGAGTGATTGACTTTGACTTATCAGAATTGGGCAGTGAAATTCTGACAGAAAGCGTGAGAGGGGGCACAGTAACAACACCAGGAGCACACCCAGCGACCAGAACCTGATTACAATGCCGAACTTTAACCCACAACCAGCCAGGCATGAATTTGAATTGTTTAACAACCACACCATTCACTGTTGCTGATATGAACGATTCATTTGACGCAGCGGCAAATCCCAAAACAAAGGCCAAAGTTCCATTGGCGAAGATCTTCAAGTGTTCCAAATCTGGAATACACTTTGTTATCATCACAGGCATACCAAGGTAGAATTCAAAAGTGAGGGGAATTTTGCTGGTGGCATCGTCATTCAGAAAACCAAGTCGAGACAATTCTGCGGTATTGACATCCTTCGAAGCCTTCGCTACAATCCGATAGCACACCAATTGCTTTTCCCGAGCAAAGTCCATGACTGTCTTCCGCAAGACAGCGCATCGTTCAAGATTCATCGCAGTAGCCACTGGTGCAAAGAATTCTAGAGTTGGTGGGACATTTGACAAAGTTGACTGGGCTTGGGAACTTGTAGCGTTGATTTCATCAATATCAGACTGAGTCAGTGCCCCCCAACGCATTCGCGCTAGGATCCCCATGAATACGGGGTCATCTTTCTGGTGCCAAACCTGTATCCAATAAAATACAATAAAATAGGATTAGTGGAAGATACAAACTTCCTATTGGAAAGGGCTTTTTCCAATAAAATAAAAATATCGGAA